>KZ651101.1:1678700-1699860 GCA_001010745.2 Gerris buenoi | reverse complement strand
CATTCATACGTTTTATCGGGATTATTCTCCGAATTATACGAGTTATAAGACGTTTATGTTCACCTCGAAAGAGAAAAAAATACGTTATACTGAGGGGACCGAAATACATTGGTTTTATACCAATTATCGGGATTTTTTCAAGGGACTGGCAATAATATACGATTTATCGGGATATATCATATAACGGGATATGAAATACCGGGATTCTACTGTAGTTGAAATAGAAATATTCCAAATTTCCAAATTTCATCACTTTCGCTTGAACGGTTCGGGCCCTATGAACCAAAGAGCGACGGACAGACGGACACATCACCCTCGGCATAAGGGTTTTGAGAAGTATCTACAAAACCAAAATTATAGTTCATTTTTGGTAAGATAACCCATGTATTGTAAGATTATAATACTTATATTATAATAAGTTATTATAAGATTATTATTTTCGTCCATGTTCTATTTGGCGAAAAAAATAATACATGTATTTAATTTGTTTCTTGCTCAAGATGCCACAGAAGATGAAAAATTTTATGCACTTAAATATTATGTTAAAAAATAAAAAAATAAAATAAAATAAAGACGTGAAGTCAAAGAAAAAGCTAACCGAAGCGATTCGAGCTAAACACAATTTACATTTTTGACACGATTTGCGTAAACTTAGACTATGATAAGAATAGAATGAGTTGGTTCAAAAGAACTTTCGTTATTATACATATTATACTGTTTCTTAATTATATTTTGTCTAGTAGGGCGGTTCTAACGCCCTTCCTATATCACCGCGGTTTTTATTACAATTATTGTATACTTTTTATTACAATTATTGTATACTTTTAATACAATTAGTTTATACTTGTCATTGATCCGAATGTCATCATTATCATATTATTATAATCCGAGCCTTTAAGAACGTGACAACAAAAAAGTAAAATTAAGCAAATTAATATAGATAAGTTATTACAGATAAGTTATTATAATATCTATTTAAAGACCAACATATATATCAAAACAAATATATTGGAATAAATGTGGTTGCCTTAGCTTGGCAATGACAAATCATTTCCAAGTGAGTCGTCAGGACACTATTCGAATTTCACTAAATGCATTTCAAAATATGGTTTTCGATAAATTGTTGACGGACATATGTTGTGATAAATTGTTGACGGACTGACCGTCAGGCAGACACGGGACCAAAAATGATCCTTGAATCCATTTCTGTTTTGGAAAATTTTAATTTGGAAACAGAGAGGAAATTCGTTCTTCAGAATGATAGTAATGCTTTCAATACCTTCAGTAAGCTTGGAAGCAAAAAGCAAATAATGAATTAGGAATATTAGCATAAAGAGTTATTTATGCACCTAGGGAGTAAAGTATGCCGTTATTCCCTGAGCGTAAAAGTTGGTTCTTGAGGTGAAGCCGAAGGAACCATGGTCCCTAAATCCCGAGGTGAAGCCGAGGGAATTAAAGTTTCAATATTAAAAACAAATAAAAATTAGAATAAAAACTCAAATAGAAGGTTATTTTGATGCAGGTTACAAACAATGATAAAGAAGTTCGAAAAAGCAATGTCGCCAACCTGATTTCAACAACTTCATTACATTAGCCATTCATTCTCTACTACTTATAAAATAATTAAGTTGGCAGAACTTACTTTTTTTCCCTACTTTACTTTTTCGCCCTACTCTTACTTTTTCTCCCTACTTTTTGAGTTCAGGGAAGAAAAGACCTGCTTTAGTCCCTCTAAACTAATCCAAAATCATAACTTTTTCTCCCTACTGGAGATAAAAATAGTTTAAGAGGCTAATTTACTTAATTATCTTAAAAAAGTCGACGATTTCTTATTATCACTATTATTCAATAACTATAAGATGCAATAATTATTCTCAATAGAATCATCTTCATCCTTTTTAAACATTATCAAAATAAAAAGAAAAAATATAAAACTACGTTTTCTTAAAATATTATTCAATAACCTATAAAAGATAAAACGTTTCTCTCTTTTTTATGGTTTCACAAATAATACTAGCTATAGCGTGGGGAGTGTACCTGAAAAGGAAATTTGTCGAAGAGAGTGATATTGTCAATTAGATTAGTAAATATGGAGGAATATATATATTTCAAAATTAGTTATTTTTACTGAGTTTTTGTGAAATAGACGTGTTTGGAAGTGTTTACATTTTGTTCATTCGTCATTGAAATGAATTTGAAGCCAAGCCTGAGTGTTAGAGGGAAGGAGGTTAGAGGTGATAATGCTTAGATCTGACGTCTTCACGGAGAGATCCTGCAGCTCAATTGCTTTGTCCTTCTTATTAAGGAACCATGTCCTTGTTTCTATTTCAACCTTCAATTAGATATCCTTTGTTATCCTTTGTATTGGAAATCAGATNAGAAATGAAATTTAGCCTAATTTGGAGGTACCATAGCCCTAAAAACTCTGAAAAAATAATTTATCCAGATCGGTTCTGATGATTTTGATTACAAAATTTTAAACTTCCATTTCATACTTCAAGCATGCACTAATGGTTAGTGGCATACTTCAAGCATGCACTAATGGTTAGTGGCATACTTCAAGCATGCACTAATAACTTTTTCTCCCTACTGGAGATAAAAATAGTTTAAGAGGCTAATTTACTTAATTATCTTAAAAAAGTCAACGCTTTCTTATTATCACTATTATTCAATAACTATAAGATGCAATAATTATTCTCAATAGAATCATCTTCATCCTTTTTAAACATTATCAAAATAAAAAGAAAAAATATAAAACTACGTTTTCTTAAAATATTATTCAATAACCTATAAAAGATAAAACGTTTCTCTCTTTTTTATGGTTTCACAAATAATACTAGCTATAGCGTGGGGAGTGTACCTGAAAAGGAAATTTGTCGAAGAGAGTGATATTGTCAATTAGATTAGTAAATATGGAGGAATATATATATTTCAAAATTAGTTATTTTTACTGAGTTTTTGTGAAATAGACGTGTTTGGAAGTGTTTACATTTTGTTCATTCGTCATTGAAATGAATTTGAAGCCAAGCCTGAGTGTTAGAGGGAAGGAGGTTAGAGGTGATAATGCTTAGATCTGACGTCTTCACGGAGAGATCCTGCAGCTCAATTGCTTTGTCCTTCTTATTAAGGAACCATGTCCTTGTTTCTATTTCAACCTTCAATTAGATATCCTTTGTTATCCTTTGTATTGGAAATCAGATTCACGAATTGGAAACCAAGGAGCCAAACTGCGAACTTTAATATAAAAACGTATTATAAATTTAATTTATTTTAACATTAATTTGCCCAAAAAGGCAATTTTACTAGAGACTAATGAATTAATTATATGAATTTTAAAGTCTAATATTAGAAAGAACTTTGGAAGAAACTGATAGATTTAGCAACAGTTATTATTTGAACTAAAAAAAAATATTATAGCTGAAAAAATATTCCTTTCGGGATAATATGTTATTGGATCTTTGAAGGTGAGCAAAATTAACAAGTAGTTAATTTGCAATTTAGGTTATATTTCACCCATTACGGACATTATCAGACCTGTCTATGATAGTGTATAAAATGTTATACACTTTTTTTGAAGTTATATAACAATTTGAAGTATATATACATGTAATAAAAAAAAAGTTAAAATAAAAAACACATGCTCATCTGATCATATGATGAGTCACACTACATCTACATTCCTTTCGAGTTTATCAAAGTTTATGGAAGCTATTTGATCTAAAGATCGAAAATTATTTATGTCTCCAATTACAAAAATTCCGGAAAAAATTCTGTTTTAGACTTCAGCGAACAGTTTTGGTTCCGTGTCTGTCACTCGACTTTAGTGAACCAATATTATATTTAAAACTACTCGTCCGATTGTCCGATTCGTTATATTAAAATTTGGGTGGTATGTCATAATTAACCCGTTGTTGGTCCCATATAAGTTTCAACCTTCTGCACCCATATTTGTTTCTCCTCAACATACGCACGAACATACATTTATTTACAGTTGTATCTTCAAAAGTGCTTATCTGATTTTAATGAAATTTGGATGGTTCGTCTAAAGTAGACCGCAGATAGCCCCAGATTAATTGCAATCTTCTTCGTTCTTTAAATTTTGCTTAATTGATACTTAAATTCATGTAAAAAAATCAAATCAATTTTTGCACATTTTTTTTAAAAAACGGGGAAATTAAATAAATTTGACGATTATATGTTTTTATAGTTTATAAAACAATTAATGTATAGAAATTAGAACGCGAGGAAACTATGTAACATACTAATTGGCAGACTATTTTTTTGTTATTTGTGTAAATTACTGGTTAATGACTTTTACCTTCAAGCAGATAATTTCAAAATTCTAACCATGAATATAAATTTGCATACCTAAATAATAATAAGGTAAATAATGTGAATTGGGCATTGGGCAGGAAAGCAAATAAATAGAAACGAAGTATACGAATAGTATTAATAATATTTTGTCGCCCCACTTCGATAATAATTTACATTATGGCTTAACAATACTTAACACAGTATTAATAGATAGACAGATAAAGTTTTAAAGTTATTGTTGTCTTAAAGCTGTGGAATTTGGCAGTCTTTTAAAATAGTACTCCAGCTTATAATAAATATATGTCTTTACACTTTCAATATCTTTTCTCTTATGCTTTATGCTGAGGGGTGTTTAAGATGGGATTCTTTTGTGTTCAAACAGACCGAAGGTCGTTTCTTTTTACCCTCATGAACATGAACTAAGTCTTGAACACAATGCATTCACAATCCTCGCTCCGTCTCCTATGTAATATTATGAACGGCTTTGATTTCTTCGTTAAACATTGCATGTCTTCCATTTCATACTTCAAGCATGCACTAATGGTTAGTGGCATACTTCAAGCATGCACTAATGGTTAGTGGCATACTTCAAGCATGCACTAATGGTTAGTGGCATACTTCAAGCATGCACTAATGGTTAGTGGCATACTTCAAGCATGCACTAATGGTTAGTGGCATACTTCAAGCATGCACTAATGGTTAGTGGCATACTTCAAGCATGCACTAATGGTTAGTGGCATACTTCAAGCATGCACTAATGGTTAGTGGCATACTTCAAGCATGCACTAATGGTTAGTGGCATACTTCAAGCATGCACTAATGGTTAGTGGCATACTTCAAGCATGCACTAATGGTTAGTGGCATACTTCAAGCATGCACTAATGGTTAGTGGCATACTTCAAGCATGCACTAATGGTTAGTGGCATACTTCAAGCATGCACTAATGGTTAGTGGCATACTTCAAGCATGCACTAATGGTTAGTGGCATACTTCAAGCATGCACTAATGGTTAGTGGCATACTTCAAGCATGCACTAATGGTTAGTGGCATACTTCAAGCATGCACTAATGGTTAGTGGCATACTTCAAGCATGCACTAATGGTTAGTGGCATACTTCAAGCATGCACTAATGGTTAGTGGCATACTTCAAGCATGCACTAATGGTTAGTGGCATACTTCAAGCATGCACTAATGGTTAGTGGCATACTTCAAGCATGCACTAATGGTTAGTGGCATACTTCAAGCATGCACTAATGGTTAGTGGCATACTTCAAGCATGCACTAATGGTTAGTGGCATACTTCAAGCATGCACTAATGGTTAGTGGCATACTTCAAGCATGCACTAATGGTTAGTGGCATACTTCAAGCATGCACTAATGGTTAGTGGCATACTTCAAGCATGCACTAATGGTTAGTGGCATACTTCAAGCATGCACTAATGGTTAGTGGCATACTTCAAGCATGCACTAATGGTTAGTGGCATACTTCAAGCATGCACTAATGGTTAGTGGCATACTTCAAGCATGCACTAATGGTTAGTGGCATACTTCAAGCATGCACTAATGGTTAGTGGCATACTTCAAGCATGCACTAATGGTTAGTGGCATACTTCAAGCATGCACTAATGGTTAGTGGCATACTTCAAGCATGCACTAATGGTTAGTGGCATACTTCAAGCATGCACTAATGGTTAGTGGCATACTTCAAGCATGCACTAATGGTTAGTGGCATACTTCAAGCATGCACTAATGGTTAGTGGCATACTTCAAGCATGCACTAATGGTTAGTGGCATACTTCAAGCATGCACTAATGGTTAGTGGCATACTTCAAGCATGCACTAATGGTTAGTGGCATACTTCAAGCATGCACTAATGGTTAGTGGCATACTTCAAGCATGCACTAATGGTTAGTGGCATACTTCAAGCATGCACTAATGGTTAGTGGCATACTTCAAGCATGCACTAATGGTTAGTGGCATACTTCAAGCATGCACTAATGGTTAGTGGCATACTTCAAGCATGCACTAATGGTTAGTGGCATACTTCAAGCATGCACTAATGGTTAGTGGCATACTTCAAGCATGCACTAATGGTTAGTGGCATACTTCAAGCATGCACTAATGGTTAGTGGCATACTTCAAGCATGCACTAATGGTTAGTGGCATACTTCAAGCATGCACTAATGGTTAGTGGCATACTTCAAGCATGCACTAATGGTTAGTGGCATACTTCAAGCATGCACTAATGGTTAGTGGCATACTTCAAGCATGCACTAATGGTTAGTGGCATACTTCAAGCATGCACTAATGGTTAGTGGCATACTTCAAGCATGCACTAATGGTTAGTGGCATACTTCAAGCATGCACTAATGGTTAGTGGCATACTTCAAGCATGCACTAATGGTTAGTGGCATACTTCAAGCATGCACTAATGGTTAGTGGCATACTTCAAGCATGCACTAATGGTTAGTGGCATACTTCAAGCATGCACTAATGGTTAGTGGCATACTTCAAGCATGCACTAATGGTTAGTGGCATACTTCAAGCATGCACTAATGGTTAGTGGCATACTTCAAGCATGCACTAATGGTTAGTGGCATACTTCAAGCATGCACTAATGGTTAGTGGCATACTTCAAGCATGCACTAATGGTTAGTGGCATACTTCAAGCATGCACTAATGGTTAGTGGCATACTTCAAGCATGCACTAATGGTTAGTGGCATACTTCAAGCATGCACTAATGGTTAGTGGCATACTTCAAGCATGCACTAATGGTTAGTGGCATACTTCAAGCATGCACTAATGGTTAGTGGCATACTTCAAGCATGCACTAATGGTTAGTGGCATACTTCAAGCATGCACTAATGGTTAGTGGCATACTTCAAGCATGCACTAATGGTTAGTGGCATACTTCAAGCATGCACTAATGGTTAGTGGCATACTTCAAGCATGCACTAATGGTTAGTGGCATACTTCAAGCATGCACTAATGGTTAGTGGCATACTTCAAGCATGCACTAATGGTTAGTGGCATACTTCAAGCATGCACTAATGGTTAGTGGCATACTTCAAGCATGCACTAATGGTTAGTGGCATACTTCAAGCATGCACTAATGGTTAGTGGCATACTTCAAGCATGCACTAATGGTTAGTGGCATACTTCAAGCATGCACTAATGGTTAGTGGCATACTTCAAGCATGCACTAATGGTTAGTGGCATACTTCAAGCATGCACTAATGGTTAGTGGCATACTTCAAGCATGCACTAATGGTTAGTGGCATACTTCAAGCATGCACTAATGGTTAGTGGCATACTTCAAGCATGCACTAATGGTTAGTGGCATACTTCAAGCATGCACTAATGGTTAGTGGCATACTTCAAGCATGCACTAATGGTTAGTGGCATACTTCAAGCATGCACTAATGGTTAGTGGCATACTTCAAGCATGCACTAATGGTTAGTGGCATACTTCAAGCATGCACTAATGGTTAGTGGCATACTTCAAGCATGCACTAATGGTTAGTGGCATACTTCAAGCATGCACTAATGGTTAGTGGCATACTTCAAGCATGCACTAATGGTTAGTGGCATACTTCAAGCATGCACTAATGGTTAGTGGCATACTTCAAGCATGCACTAATGGTTAGTGGCATACTTCAAGCATGCACTAATGGTTAGTGGCATACTTCAAGCATGCACTAATGGTTAGTGGCATACTTCAAGCATGCACTAATGGTTAGTGGCATACTTCAAGCATGCACTAATGGTTAGTGGCATACTTCAAGCATGCACTAATGGTTAGTGGCATACTTCAAGCATGCACTAATGGTTAGTGGCATACTTCAAGCATGCACTAATGGTTAGTGGCATACTTCAAGCATGCACTAATGGTTAGTGGCATACTTCAAGCATGCACTAATGGTTAGTGGCATACTTCAAGCATGCACTAATGGTTAGTGGCATACTTCAAGCATGCACTAATGGTTAGTGGCATACTTCAAGCATGCACTAATGGTTAGTGGCATACTTCAAGCATGCACTAATGGTTAGTGGCATACTTCAAGCATGCACTAATGGTTAGTGGCATACTTCAAGCATGCACTAATGGTTAGTGGCATACTTCAAGCATGCACTAATGGTTAGTGGCATACTTCAAGCATGCACTAATGGTTAGTGGCATACTTCAAGCATGCACTAATGGTTAGTGGCATACTTCAAGCATGCACTAATGGTTAGTGGCATACTTCAAGCATGCACTAATGGTTAGTGGCATACTTCAAGCATGCACTAATGGTTAGTGGCATACTTCAAGCATGCACTAATGGTTAGTGGCATACTTCAAGCATGCACTAATGGTTAGTGGCATACTTCAAGCATGCACTAATGGTTAGTGGCATACTTCAAGCATGCACTAATGGTTAGTGGCATACTTCAAGCATGCACTAATGGTTAGTGGCATACTTCAAGCATGCACTAATGGTTAGTGGCATACTTCAAGCATGCACTAATGGTTAGTGGCATACTTCAAGCATGCACTAATGGTTAGTGGCATACTTCAAGCATGCACTAATGGTTAGTGGCATACTTCAAGCATGCACTAATGGTTAGTGGCATACTTCAAGCATGCACTAATGGTTAGTGGCATACTTCAAGCATGCACTAATGGTTAGTGGCATACTTCAAGCATGCACTAATGGTTAGTGGCATACTTCAAGCATGCACTAATGGTTAGTGGCATACTTCAAGCATGCACTAATGGTTAGTGGCATACTTCAAGCATGCACTAATGGTTAGTGGCATACTTCAAGCATGCACTAATGGTTAGTGGCATACTTCAAGCATGCACTAATGGTTAGTGGCATACTTCAAGCATGCACTAATGGTTAGTGGCATACTTCAAGCATGCACTAATGGTTAGTGGCATACTTCAAGCATGCACTAATGGTTAGTGGCATACTTCAAGCATGCACTAATGGTTAGTGGCATACTTCAAGCATGCACTAATGGTTAGTGGCATACTTCAAGCATGCACTAATGGTTAGTGGCATACTTCAAGCATGCACTAATGGTTAGTGGCATACTTCAAGCATGCACTAATGGTTAGTGGCATACTTCAAGCATGCACTAATGGTTAGTGGCATACTTCAAGCATGCACTAATGGTTAGTGGCATACTTCAAGCATGCACTAATGGTTAGTGGCATACTTCAAGCATGCACTAATGGTTAGTGGCATACTTCAAGCATGCACTAATGGTTAGTGGCATACTTCAAGCATGCACTAATGGTTAGTGGCATACTTCAAGCATGCACTAATGGTTAGTGGCATACTTCAAGCATGCACTAATGGTTAGTGGCATACTTCAAGCATGCACTAATGGTTAGTGGCATACTTCAAGCATGCACTAATGGTTAGTGGCATACTTCAAGCATGCACTAATGGTTAGTGGCATACTTCAAGCATGCACTAATNCAGAATCGTTTAATTATTTACTTGCACTAAATGTTTGTACGAACAATCACCTAAAAGCTTATCATATAAAGTTCATAGCAATAGTGAATTTAAGTCCCATAGTATCTAAATTTAACTGATTTATTGAAACACGTACATATTTAAAATGATGTGTTCAACAGATAATTTATATTTTGTTTTCCAATTACTTATTATTATGTGATTATTGAAATATTGAGAGTAAATTGTTCAGTTTATTAACAAATGATTTCTCAATAGCTAATATTTTTTGTTTAATCTGTTTTAATTTTATTACTGACGCTGAACATTTTCATTAGTTTCATATTTTTTTTCTCTAATATTTAGCTGATTTCAACCATTTCATTGAAATTATCCAACTGTATCATATATGTTCACTGATGATGGCCAACTAAAGTGATCAGCATCAGTGTCTGTGTGATTAGCTAACCAACTAAAGAGATCAGCATCAGTGTCTGTGTGATTAANTTAAGCTATATATAATCAAATTTACACCAGTAAGAAATCGATAATAAATGAACATAATTTATCTTATATCAAGAAAAGGAACATTTTTAATGGCCGTAACATTTGTGATTACTGGCATTTTTATATAACATACGCCTACATACGTATCCTGTTTCTACAGATAAAGGGCACTTACCTGACATATTGGAGAGTATAAACCCAAAAAACTTTTAAAAGAGAATATACGATAAATTATATAAAGGAAAATAATAAGTAGTCTCATAAATTTTATTAAATGTCACATAAATCTTGACGTCGAGACATTTTCTCTTAAGATGCGGTTTCTTAAAATGTTCACGCCTCCAAATTTCGATTATTTATTTATATTCTTGGGGGAAAGAGTTGCAGATTTTATTTATTTATTTTAAATTCAACTTCATTTGGCTAAAATGACTATTTAAATCGATTTGTTCCGCATAATCATTTTAATAAGAAGTTTGCCTTTATAAAATGCAATCTTCACTTTCAAAATTGATATAAATTATGAAAGTTTTACTTTTTTTTATTACAAATAAAATCCCTTTGACCGTTTTTATTTATTCATTTATTTATTTAAATAAAATTTACTCAATTAATAATAATTTCACGATAGTTCTAGATTCAGCTTAATGAAAGTAAAAAACATGTTTTACAACNGCATATTTCAAGCATGCACTAATGGTTAGTGGCATACTTCAAGCATGCACTAATATTAATTCTCTAATGGTGTTATGGCTGTTAGCTGTTAATGGTGCAATTAATAAAGTAATTCTAATGCAAATTGTAATGACTTTCTAGAGTGGTGAAATACCTTTAGAACATCATATTATTATTATTATGTTGTGTGAACATGAGTGTTAACATTGAATTGATATCTTCAATCATTTTTATCAACTTCATTAATCTAACTTAACTTAATATAATGTACCTATACTTCTTTTTAAAGTTTCTTTCGTAAAGTCATCGTTCATTGTTTAATAATATTCCGTTTAATCATACCTGTAACAATTAAAGAAAATGGAAAACTCTAGACTCTAGATTTAACTATATAGATAAGAAAGAAAGTTTATCTACGATTGTTACGAAATATAAACATTATAGAAGGTAATATCAAGAAATGATAAGGAGGTAATATCAGGCTAATTTTATTTTATTTTTTAGTAGTATGTGGAGAGAAAGTATTGTGATAGCAAGGAAATTCGATTTTGATGCGGATGCAGGAGATTCCTTGAGTCCGAAACGAGGTTTTTTTTAAATAAAAAATCTGTTTTTTCCAGTCTGTGAAGACTCGTAGAGTCTATACTCTACTGGACGAATTTGATGAAATTTGGTATCTATCTCCAAAAAATCACACTCCGAGGTGAAACCAAGAAATGAAATTTAGCCTAATTTGGAGGTACCATAGCCCTAAAAACTCTGAAAAAATAATTTATCCAGATCGGTTCTGATGATTTTGATTACAAAATTTTAAAATTCTGTTCAAATCCATTTCCTAGAAAATAATTATAAAGGTTTTTTTATTTATTTAAGTTATAAAAATCTTATATTTTACTAGTAAAAAACTTAATTAAGTGTTAAAATCGTTTAATAAATAGTTTGACATTCCTGGAAGTTTACTGCCAAGTCATAATCATCATACCTATTTCTTCCTGGAGGATGCATCATCAATGACAAAATCTTTTGTAGGTATTTCATCATTTCGTATCTTTTAATGATTAACAATAATAATAACAATAATAATATCCGTAACACGATTATTAGATATAGGAAGAGAACTTATTCATGTTTACTGCATTATAATTGTGAATTTATTTGTTGTGGTGACAAGGTGGCTGATAATAAAATACCCCTCTGTGATTTAGGCGGGAGGGAATTAAATCCCCCTTGGTACCTCCTAGAGTCACTAATAATGTTGATTATAGATAACACTCAAAATAAGTAAACATTATGTGTGTACCTAATGTAAACAAAGATTACATTAAGGCCCCCAATATATAGATCTTTCGGCTACTGCGGGTCCTTGAAGTCTTAAGAATTAATCATCAAATGACTCAGGTTCCTACCTGGAATTTTTATACTCCTGACCTACTAGGCGAGTCATTATTACTTTCCAGGATCAAAAATTATTTTATTTGGAGGTATAATTCTCGTTGAAAAAATATATGTTTATATTTTATATATATTTTTTTTTTGTCAAAAAACGAGTTCATATGTATCTTCTTATAATTGTATTTTTCTGATAAGACTTATTTTTATTGGTAAATAAATTATAGTAATTTAAAGTAAATACGTTCCTTTCTAATCAGTGAATAAATTATTCGATGGGTAAATTTATTCTTGTTTCTGGTTCATTAATGAATTATTGTTATACTTGTTGAATTAAAACTTGATACCTGTAATTAGGAAGTTGGTAAATGACTTATTATTGGCAAAATAAGACTTCTTGTGGGTAAATGGATTCCCGTTATATATTTCTTATTACTTAATCAATTTCGTTAGTTCATTAATTCTTCCATTGAAAAAAATTAATTCTGGTTTTAATTAATGAATTATCGTTGACTAATGAATTTTTTTTGTAAGTGAATTTAAATGTTGTTATGTATTAAATTTTTATAATATGAATAATATATTGTTTACCTAATGAATTCTTGAATATGCAAAAGACATTAGTTATAGTAGTTATAACTCAGCCNTGTTCAATAATAATTAAATATAACAACTCCAAAATCGTAACAACTAATAAATGGAAAACACTGGACTACTTGGTCCAGTAAATTCTCTTGTATGAGAAATTTTGTACGAGTTAACTTCTTTGACATAGAAGAACCTAAACATTGCAATGGTATATGTTGATAATGTTATAGTATGATTAGCACGAGTCTTTATGGCCGAAATAGATTGTGCTTATCCGAATATTGCCGACCATTGTGACGTCAGATGCTGAATTTTGCTTAATCCATCACTATAATAGACCATCAACTCCTGGAATTATCATTAGGCCCTCCGCACACAGAGCAACTCAAAACAAACTGATTACGAACTCAAATCACCATCCAGTTGGCTATGAGTTTTAACCTATGTAATTGAATGGGACACCGCACACGGATCAACTAATTACAAACTGGGTTTGTTTTGAGTTGCTCCGTGTACGGAGGGCCTTAACATACGCTGGCGATGTAATCGCGGTTTTAAAAACCAAACAAGTATGTACTTTCAATATTTAAGATATTCTCTCGACGCCCCCTTGCGTATATCTTACTTAAGTTGGCATTTAAGAGGGTGCTACGTGCTACGTCTGAGTCAAAACTTTGTGCCCCTCTCAGAGGGTTCGAAGCACAATACAATTGCAGATTCTAACTATGCGTCATATTCTAGGGCTGCATCTAATTCTTCTTTTTCCCCTACGTCTTTGTATTTTGATTACATTTCACATTCCGTAAAATCCCCGTATTAACCACTTTAAATGCTGACTTATATTAATGGCGTATCATTTATAATATTATCTTCGCTTTTTTTTTCTTCAAACTCAGTTGACTACCTTGAAAAAACCGATATTAATATTAGTCTTAAGGGTATTTAAAATTTGAATAGATAATTTACATAACAAATCTTTAAATTATTAGTTCAAGTATTTAAGAAAAATGGTTAAATTATAGTTTTAAAAAAATTAAAAGCGTTATTGATATGGTCCAAAGTTTTGATACTTTAAAAAATAGTCTGTCAATCTGTATGTAACATAGCTTCCTCAGGTCCTATATAATTAGTTATTAATGTATAGAAATTAGAACGCGAGGAAACTATGTAACATACTAATTGGCAGACTATTTTTTTGTTATTTGTGTAAATTACTGGTTAGTGACTTTTACCTTCAAGCAGATAATTTCAAAATTCTAACCATGAATATAAATTTGCATACCTAAATAATAATAAGGTAAATAATGTGAATTGGGCATTGGGCAGGAAAGCAAATAAATAGAAACGAAGTATACGAATAGTATTAATAATATTTTGTCGCCCCACTTCGATAATAATTTACATTATGGCTTAACAATACTTAACACAGTATTAATAGATAGACAGATAAAGTTTTAAAGTTATTGTTGTCTTAAAGCTGTGGAATTTGGCAGTCTTTTAAAATAGTACTCCAGCTTATAATAAATATATGTCTTTACACTTTCAATATCTTTTCTCTTATGCTTTATGCTGAGGGGTGTTTAAGATGGGATTCTTTTGTGTTCAAACAGACCGAAGGTCGTTTCTTTTTACCCTCATGAACATGAACTAAGTCTTGAACACAATGCATTCACAATCCTCGCTCCGTCTCCTATGTAATATTATGAACGGCTTTGATTTCTTCGTTAAACATTGCATGTCTTCCATTTCATACTTCAAGCATGCACTAATGGTTAGTGGCATACTTCAAGCATGCACTAATGGTTAGTGGCATACTTCAAGCATGCACTAATGGTTAGTGGCATACTTCAAGCATGCACTAATGGTTAGTGGCATACTTCAAGCATGCACTAATGGTTAGTGGCATACTTCAAGCATGCACTAATGGTTAGTGGCATACTTCAAGCATGCACTAATGGTTAGTGGCATACTTCAAGCATGCACTAATGGTTAGTGGCATACTTCAAGCATGCACTAATGGTTAGTGGCATACTTCAAGCATGCACTAATGGTTAGTGGCATACTTCAAGCATGCACTAATGGTTAGTGGCATACTTCAAGCATGCACTAATGGTTAGTGGCATACTTCAAGCATGCACTAATGGTTAGTGGCATACTTCAAGCATGCACTAATGGTTAGTGGCATACTTCAAGCATGCACTAATGGTTAGTGGCATACTTCAAGCATGCACTAATGGTTAGTGGCATACTTCAAGCATGCACTAATGGTTAGTGGCATACTTCAAGCATGCACTAATGGTTAGTGGCATACTTCAAGCATGCACTAATGGTTAGTGGCATACTTCAAGCATGCACTAATGGTTAGTGGCATACTTCAAGCATGCACTAATGGTTAGTGGCATACTTCAAGCATGCACTAATGGTTAGTGGCATACTTCAAGCATGCACTAATGGTTAGTGGCATACTTCAAGCATGCACTAATGGTTAGTGGCATACTTCAAGCATGCACTAATGGTTAGTGGCATACTTCAAGCATGCACTAATGGTTAGTGGCATACTTCAAGCATGCACTAATGGTTAGTGGCATACTTCAAGCATGCACTAATGGTTAGTGGCATACTTCAAGCATGCACTAATGGTTAGTGGCATACTTCAAGCATGCACTAATGGTTAGTGGCATACTTCAAGCATGCACTAATGGTTAGTGGCATACTTCAAGCATGCACTAATGGTTAGTGGCATACTTCAAGCATGCACTAATGGTTAGTGGCATACTTCAAGCATGCACTAATGGTTAGTGGCATACTTCAAGCATGCACTAATGGTTAGTGGCATACTTCAAGCATGCACTAATGGTTAGTGGCATACTTCAAGCATGCACTAATGGTTAGTGGCATACTTCAAGCATGCACTAATGGTTAGTGGCATACTTCAAGCATGCACTAATGGTTAGTGGCATACTTCAAGCATGCACTAATGGTTAGTGGCATACTTCAAGCATGCACTAATGGTTAGTGGCATACTTCAAGCATGCACTAATGGTTAGTGGCATACTTCAAGCATGCACTAATGGTTAGTGGCATACTTCAAGCATGCACTAATGGTTAGTGGCATACTTCAAGCATGCACTAATGGTTAGTGGCATACTTCAAGCATGCACTAATGGTTAGTGGCATACTTCAAGCATGCACTAATGGTTAGTGGCATACTTCAAGCATGCACTAATGGTTAGTGGCATACTTCAAGCATGCACTAATGGTTAGTGGCATACTTCAAGCATGCACTAATGGTTAGTGGCATACTTCAAGCATGCACTAATGGTTAGTGGCATACTTCAAGCATGCACTAATGGTTAGTGGCATACTTCAAGCATGCACTAATGGTTAGTGGCATACTTCAAGCATGCACTAATGGTTAGTGGCATACTTCAAGCATGCACTAATGGTTAGTGGCATACTTCAAGCATGCACTAATGGTTAGTGGCATACTTCAAGCATGCACTAATGGTTAGTGGCATACTTCAAGCATGCACTAATGGTTAGTGGCATACTTCAAGCATGCACTAATGGTTAGTGGCATACTTCAAGCATGCACTAATGGTTAGTGGCATACTTCAAGCATGCACTAATGGTTAGTGGCATACTTCAAGCATGCACTAATGGTTAGTGGCATACTTCAAGCATGCACTAATGGTTAGTGGCATACTTCAAGCATGCACTAATGGTTAGTGGCATACTTCAAGCATGCACTAATGGTTAGTGGCATACTTCAAGCATGCACTAATGGTTAGTGGCATACTTCAAGCATGCACTAATGGTTAGTGGCATACTTCAAGCATGCACTAATGGTTAGTGGCATACTTCAAGCATGCACTAATGGTTAGTGGCATACTTCAAGCATGCACTAATGGTTAGTGGCATACTTCAAGCATGCACTAATGGTTAGTGGCATACTTCAAGCATGCACTAATGGTTAGTGGCATACTTCAAGCATGCACTAATGGTTAGTGGCATACTTCAAGCATGCACTAATGGTTAGTGGCATACTTCAAGCATGCACTAATGGTTAGTGGCATACTTCAAGCATGCACTAATGGTTAGTGGCATACTTCAAGCATGCACTAATGGTTAGTGGCATACTTCAAGCATGCACTAATGGTTAGTGGCATACTTCAAGCATGCACTAATGGTTAGTGGCATACTTCAAGCATGCACTAATGGTTAGTGGCATACTTCAAGCATGCACTAATGGTTAGTGGCATACTTCAAGCATGCACTAATGGTTAGTGGCATACTTCAAGCATGCACTAATGGTTAGTGGCATACTTCAAGCATGCACTAATGGTTAGTGGCATACTTCAAGCATGCACTAATGGTTAGTGGCATACTTCAAGCATGCACTAATGGTTAGTGGCATACTTCAAGCATGCACTAATGGTTAGTGGCATACTTCAAGCATGCACTAATGGTTAGTGGCATACTTCAAGCATGCACTAATGGTTAGTGGCATACTTCAAGCATGCACTAATGGNATATCAGCATCACTGTTTGTGTGGATTAGCCAACCAACTAAAGAGATCAGCATCACTGTTTGTGTGGATTAGCCAACCAACTAAAGAGATCAGTATCACTGTTTGTGTGATTAGCCAACCAACTAAAGAGATCAGCATCAGTGTCTGTGTGATTAGCCAGCCAACTAAAGTGATCAGCATCAGTGTCTGTGTGATCATCCAACCGACTAAAGTGATCAGTAATAGAAAAAATCATTAATCAGAATTTTATATAATTTGGTTTTCATTTCGTCCCTGATGCTGAGCACATTGGTATCATATTTTTTTCACTTCTAATATTGAACATATTCATAAATTACTTTTATTATGATACTTGATTTAATCATAATGGTGGGGAAAATATTGGTAGTAAACATATTTATTTATTTATGAAGGAAAAATTAATCTTGAGTTTACGATCTTAGATAAATTAGTTTTATCATAATAATCTGGTGGCAAGTTGCTTCCTTCTTAAACGCAATAAAATATTGGTAATAAAAACTTGGAGAACACGAAGAAAAATAAATTTTCAGTTCACATGCGTATAATATAATATTAGTACTATACATAAACACATCTGAAATGTCGCAGTTTATCTGTTTAAGTTAGCAAATATGTATATTTTATTGGCTAAAAGAAGCACGCCTATAATGTTTATAACGTATATAATATATATATTATGACACGTTGACAATTTATAATAGTTCGACCTGATGTTCTGGTTCGAGTTACTGTTATATTTCAGCACTAAAGTATTTTCCTATAATCTTTTCTAAAGCTATATATATATCTTTTCTACTTGTTATATTCACATTTACTGCCTTCTTTACTGCAGTTCATAGTTTCAGAGTTCATGGCCTGTCTGGAAACCCTGCAAGATAATTGCAGCGGCCGCATAGATATTACTCCTTTTAATTTGCATACCTACCTCGGAGGTTCCTCATAGGGGAATTATTTGAGAGTAAATCCAAGATATGTGAAGACGAAGAAGGCGGTATTTGTTTGACCAATAAGATTTATTGCTTATTGTTAAAGCAAATCACGTACGAGAATTTTTCCCCTTTCATATTCTTCGATTTAATAGATGATACTACTTTTGAGTTATTATTAAAAATATTTAATACTGGGAAATTTTTTAATATTTTTTTAATTAGCTTTTAAAGACATCAAAACGTGTTTCACTGATTTACCACGTTGCGTCGGTCTCACAGACACTTATTTTACTAATTCTATTTGGTAAACGTTAAAAATAAAATTCAATTTGTGAAAAGCTGTTCGTTTTTATTATACCTATTATTATTGATATCAGCTTCAATTCATTTGCCTATTCTTCACTTAAAGTTCTTTTTAACTGCTTATTTCAATCAGTACTAATATTCTTGCTATCGCAAATATTTCTCACACCGAAATTGTACACTATCACTGTTCGTGCTCTTTTACCTCATTGTTACTCTTCTTATCAGGACGTATTTCTTTACTAAATATTTATATTTAATATTACAAAAAAAATGCATTGAAAAAAATTGGCCCGAGACAAGTCAGAAAAATGTTCTCATATACGAGTTTACAATTACTTAGCCTTGTGTTTTCAATTTATGTATTTGTTTTCGTGTTTTCGTAGGTATATTTAATTATTATTGAACATTACATTAAAATTTATCGCAAAAATAACTTCTCCTTCTCCTCCCAAATTTGGAGCTCAAATTTATTTCTCGATTTTGCCTCGGAGTATGACTTTTCTAAACATGTATGTCAAATTTTGTGAATATACTCAACAATAAGAATACTTGAATTGTCCAACTGTTAAATATAAAAGAGCACTTGAATTGTCCCACTGATAAACATATACAAGAACACTTGAATTGTTCAACTGTTTAACATCAAAGAACACACTTTATTCGTCCAACTGATCAACATGCAAGAACAATTGAATTTTCAACTGTTAAATATAAAAGAACACTTGAATCGTCCCACTGAAAACCGTACAAGAACGCACTTGAATTGTTTAACTTCTAAATATAAGAACACTTGAATTGTTAAACTGCTAAATATAAAAGAACATTTGAAGTGTTCAACTGCTAAATATACAAAAACACTAAAATTGTTGAAATGATACTAATACTAATGACCGATACTGAAATCTTTCAATCAAAATAAGAAACAATTGAAAATTGAATTAATCAAATGACCGCTAGATAAAGATAATAATAAAAATTTCAGGCAACTAATATTTAGCTTTATATGCATTCGATAAAGAGAGAGGTTTACATTTTAATATTTTTTGCATTTCACATTTAATGTGCAATCAAATTAAATTTTAATCTTTTTTACCTGCACATAAATAATTTATTATCCCAGCTTGTAGTTATTAAATATGTTACATATAAATAAAAATAAATTAGAAAAGTTAAGTTAAAAAAATAATAAAGTTATAAAATATAAATTAAAAAAAGCGAAATTAGCATTAAAAAAAAACAAAAACATACGAGTAAATCTCTTATTTCAATAGTAGGTGGATGAAGTTGAATTGCATACTTAAATCTGTATCTGTAACACGTGCGTTGGAGACAATATATTTAATATTTATTTATTCATGAAATCATTCTTAAAACACGAATGATATGGAATCATTGGTAAAGAATGATTATTCAAGGTTGATCGATACACGTTTGACTTGTTATTATAGCTTGGTGATAATATTTATGACGTTAGATTTAGAAGAAATCAATGTTATGATGCGATGAAGAGAGATGTCAAGAGGGAGTCTGGTTAGAGAAGTGCAGAGGTTTTCGGTTTCATTACATTTAGTTTGACGTCATGTGTTGAGAATTAACATCTTTATTGTCAGTTGTAGAGATCTGCATTGTGTTCAATCTACAATTTGTTTCTTCCTTTCGAGATGACGGGGATAGATTTGTATAAACAGTAATGTACAGACTTCTATAATAGCTTTTTTTATATACATACATTTTGTTGTTGGGGCATGTGCAATGTGCATTTACCAAAAAAAGGCTTTCGTCCTTTATCCATTGTGAAGTTAATTTTGTGTTACTTTTATATTTTGTGTTTGTTTTAAAATAATAACCAAATAAGTGGTGCAATTGTGGGGGGAGGGGGATTATTATTAAATCATTCAAATTTTTAAACACAAGTAAAGAGAAAATAAAGTCTACATTTATCAAAATAAACTACAAATTTATCAAAATAAACAACACTTTTTTAAAAAATATACTATACCTATATTTATCAAAATAAACTATGTATATAGTATAAATATGAATTTTTAATTCCAAAAGTTTATTATAATAATAAGCCTGATTTAGATTTATTATACTTGGTCCAAGTATAACTTTGATCAAATCCACTTTGTCCAAGTGTTTTTGGAACTTTGAAGTAAGGTTTACACGATCAAAGTATACTTGGTCCAAGTATAACTTTGATCAAATCCACTTTGTCCAAGTGTTTTTGGAACTTTGAAGTAAGGTTTACACGATCAAAGTATACTTGGTCCAAGTATAACTTTGATCAAATCCACTTTGTCCAAGTGTTTTTGGAACTTTGAAGTAAGGTTTACACGATCAAAGTATACTTGGTCCAAGTATAACTTTGATCAAATCCACTTTGTCCAAGTGTTTTTGGAACTTTGAAGTAAGGTTTACACGATCAAAGTATACTTGGTCCAAGTA
>KZ651101.1:1550750-1596344 GCA_001010745.2 Gerris buenoi | reverse complement strand
AAAGGAAAAAAAAATAAAAAAATAAAAAATGGTAAAATATCATTTTACTTTCTTATAAAAATTAAAAATGTAGATTTTTATTTTTATTTTACATCCTGGATTTATTTTCTTTTCTTTTACACAATTATATTTTTAAAAAACATTTGTCTGAAAATATTACTATTAGGTTAAAAAAAAGTGAAAAATGTATTTATAATTATAAAAATATAATAGTGATGCATATTGTTTAAATTACATAACAATAAAATGATTTCAAAAACAAATAAATAGATACATTAACAAAAAATATGTTTTATAAATTGTATTAAAATTCTTACAATACATTTTATAAGTAAGAAAAAAAATATATATCTTTGTTCAATTTTTATCAGGGATAAAGTTTAATTTTAGAATTCTTCAATTAGTTTATTACAAATAAAACCTATTTTTAATAAAATAGTCAGAGGTTTTTCACTGAAGAATTTAGATAAGAAATGTTAATGTTCAAATAACTCAAATAGCAAACTTAATCAGTTTATCAATCTTTGAAAATAAACTGATAAAGTTTACTCAATAATAAATAAGCGGAGCAAATTCTATAATATCTTAGTTTCAAAGACTGGTTAACTCCAAAAGAGTTACTAACAAAACTAAAACTGTCTTTATTGTAATATCTTATTTTTTTATTAAAAATAACTGTTTCATATTATTTTTAATGAATAACTTTAAGAACATAATGACTGATTCCATTAGTGACTGAAAATATCATCACTCTTACTAAGGTTTGGCGTGGGATTGCACTCAATTCCCGCTGAATATTCACTCGCAGTTCTGCCAAATTTCTTGGCTAATCAATGTACACTTCTAATAAGGTAACCCCTCAGATAAAAATCACACTGGGATAAATCTGGAGAACCTGCTAGGCATGGAATGTAACCTCGGAGTGAGATTAACCTACCGGGAAATGATCTTCTTAGCTGAGCCATAGAAGCACGTGAAGTGTGCGTAGTTGCTCTATCCTGCTGAAACCAAACCCTCCTAAGAGGATCTGACGGCAACGTAACTCAGGGAGTCAGTGATTATCGTCAGGTAACGATCACTTTCCCGTGTGATTGTTATCTTGGAGGTTACCTAAGGGAAAAGTGTACATTGATAAGCCAAGAAATTTGGCAGAACTGCGAGTTGATATTCAGCGGGAAATGTGTGCGATCCTACGCCAAACCTTGGTAAGAGTGATTAACATTGCTAACAGACTTGAGCAGTGCAGAGAAAATGAAGATTATCATTTAAGTGATGTTATTTTCGCGTCATAATGATTTTTTTTTCTTTTTTATCTTAAAATTCCATTATTTTGTTTTGTAAATGATAGTAAATAAAAAAATATGTATTGTATATTCTTTGAATTATTCTATTTAAAAAACCATCGGGTTTCGCTGCCGGACCTTAAATTGTAGTGAATTATTATTTAAAGTAAAAACTGAGCGGGGCAAGATTTAACGAGTGGTTTAGCGAGTGGCAAGATTTAAACTCTTGTCCTACCAGATGTCTATATACTAGTAACTTAGTGATGAGCAACACAGAGGGAGACGAGTGGAACCCACTTTTATAAATTAACCCATTTACCACACAAAACTGGGACAAAACCCAAAGAGACTGTGGGTCAAATGGAGGATTGTTATGAGACTCCTTTACGAGAAGCTATATATACTAACAGAGTATCCAGTAACTATATAGCGCAATTTTTAGAATTGCATTAAATCTTTATAAATAAATATTTTATAACTTGTTTTTTGACTAAAAATAAAAAATAAAATAAAATGACAGATATTTAAATATATAACAGAGGAATAAAAATAAATAAGAAAAGAATAGGAAAAAATTAAAACACTTAATCCCTTCGATCATTGAACAAAGATGAAGTTTGTACATAACCAAAAAATAAATCAAAGTAAGTTATTAAAAAAAATCGATCATCCACTTAAAGAAAATTAAAACAAAATAATTTTTATTCATTCAACTTAGTTATACTTTTACGAGAAATTTGACAAAATTAAAGTATTAAATACATATAATATTGTTTTTTAATTAATTAAAGTGCCTAATTCCAGAAATAATTTGGAAACGTGCATGGATTAATTAAAAATTTGAACAAAAATTAAAATTAAATGACCATTTTCCTATTTTTAAATACATGTGTATATATAAAGGATCAAATTTAAACCAGAGAATTATTAAGTACCAATTTGGTAAAAAGTAACAGATTCAGTTTATTTAAGGCATTAAAAATGTCTTAAAAAAACAGAATTTAAATAATCAAGTCAATAATAAATTCGTAAATGCAATAAGTTTTTTCATTCATTAAAATTTGAACCTATTAAAAAAAATCATAACCTAAAATAAGCATGAAATTATAAAAAAATAAATAATCAAATAATATTTGTAATTTAGGTTTAAATTTCAAATTAAAAACAAAAAATAGTAATAATTTTCCGCAGAAATTTAGTGAAGAAATAGATTGCAAGCAAAATTTAAATCCAATAATAATAACAGTTATGCACTTTTTATCTGCTTTTATTTGACAAATTTTAAATTGCCGATTATTCTTCATTTGGTATTTAAGTGAAAGGAAACAGTTTAACATTTTTTAAACAATGTAGACTCTTAAGATTGCATGGCAGGTTTGCCATGCAACTTCTCCGTTTACATGAAACGATTGTCATGTATGCACATTTTTTTATTGCCTCAGACAATTACTAACTTTATACCAACAAGATCTTTACAACGAGTTAAGGCAAGAGCTTAACGCTAAAATTGTTAATACATCAAATACCTTTATAGCAGATATAAGTACATTTATTTAATTAAAATTAAATAACTTATATTGTGTATGGCACCGTAATTAAATTTAGCAGAAAAACATCTCTTCTGCACAGAGATGTGAAACAAATTGAAACATTATATTTAAATAAAGTAAATTTGTTGTAAAATAAAGTTTACTTTATATTCACGTAAGAGCCAAAATAAATACCTATAAGTGGAAAATATGAGCTAAATAAATGTAAATATTAAGTGAACTTATCATTTCACCTTTAATNAACATACCCACACAACACAGGAAAAATACTAGGCTTCGTAACAGAGTTATTTTTTAAAAAGTACTAGAGCCTAACTGGGTGGGAGGGGAGACAAGCGTATCGAATAGGACAAGATATTATATCGATGTATAAAGTCTTGAAAGAGGTCGATAGTGAGATAATATGTTATTAGAAAGGTACTTTAGTTGAACCTTACTTGTAAATATATATATATATTTTTTGGTCATGGTTTCAAGTAATACAAATATTTTTGTTTTTTATTTCTTAATATTTTATTTTTCACTTTTTTAAAAAAAAAAAAATGTGAAATAAAATGTGATTTTTTTTAAATAAAATTTTTGCATCAAGTGGATGTAAAATTTTAGTTCAAAAGAATTGTATACTTTGATTTTTATAATGAATGGTGTAAAAATAATAAAAAAAGATATGACCAATGACCGTTAATCATGGTCAATTGAATATGAACGGTTATCATCGAGCTCAAGGGTTTTCTGTTGTTAACAGAACATTCAAATTAATTTATTGAACTTTTCTGAACGTTTTATGGATTTTCAAAAATCAATAGCAATTTACAAATATATCAATATTTATATTGTTAATTACGGCATATCTCTTTAGAATCTTTTATTCAAGACAATAATCCAAGACAAATGTAATATTTTCTCCTTTAACAATCTTGTAACGGTGGAAATCTAAAAAAAATAATGTTAAAATTAAGTGTACTTCATTTAATATTTTTAAAAAACGATTTAGCCAGAAAAATGATAATTTTATGCGTTAGTTACAACTCAGACTAATTAAACTACAACTTCTTAACATTTCAATTCTTTTGATACTAAAATTTCTTAATAAAATTTAAATTTGAATGAGCTTATACGTTGATAGTTTTATAACTAAATAACGGAAAATATTGATATAAAAAAAAAAGATTATAATTAAAAAATAAACCAAACAAGTAGAGTAATAATAATAAAAAAATTAAAACATTATTGCACCGTAATTAAATTTAGCAGAAAAACATCTCTTCTGCACAGAGATGTGAAACAAATTGAAACATTATATTTAAATAAAGTAAATTTGTTGTAAAATAAAGTTTACTTTATATTCACGTAAGAGCCAAAATAAATACCTATAAGTGGAAAATATGAGCTAAATAAATGTAAATATTAAGTGAACTTATCATTTCACCTTTAATAACCAAATAAGATAGATTGCATTTTATTTTTTTTTAAAAATGCTGAAGTTAAAAACAATAAAATAATTTTTATTTTAAGTGTGTAAGAGAATTTGTTCACCAAAACTTGGTTCAAGCAGCAAATTTTATTTCATTTATGAACTTAAATAAACAAAACACTAATGTAAAATTTCTTTGAACATACTTATAACATAAAAAATTACTGTTTTAATTTTTGGAGCAAATATTTATANTTTTTTTTTTTTTTTTCACTAAAATCAATAAGAAAAAGTAAAATTAATTTATCGTAATTATAAATATCCAATAACAAATATATTACATTTTACAAAATAAATAAATAAAATTTGAGATACTCTGAAATCTTTTAATATATATATGTATATATATTATTGTTATTACTTTTATTATTATTATTATTTTAATTATTTATATAAAATTATTTACATGAGTTATATACAAGAATAATACTACAATATATCCAACAATACAGGTAGGGTTAGGCCGAGCGACTTATAAATATAAAAAATTTATGGTACGACTATAGCTTTTTGAAATACATTATATTACTTAATAAATATTAATTAAAAGAAATACACAAAGATAAAAAGGTATGGCAACTCGACTTGCATTTAATTATACTAATTTCATTTTTAATTGTAAACAGTTAAAATATTCGGGTTTGGATAAAAGCAAGTTTAATATTAACAATTTTTTAAATTCATTTTTAATTAAAAATCACTTTTAAAAACTGTATTTTTATTTCATCGGGCATAAATGATCAAAATGAACTAAAACAAAAATTCTCAGATTTTTTTATAAATAAATTAAATAAAAATCTTTGATGAAAAGAAACGTTTTGTTTGTCGATTTCTTTTTTCTTATGGAACTGATGCTCGGCCCCGATAAATCGGTCATTATTTTTAATAATTCTCATAACTTTACTAACCTTAGCAAATTAATAAATTAAAATTTATAAAACAAAGAAAACCGAAATTGTTCACTCGTCAATGAGCACTTTTTTTTATACACATTCGGAAAAAACCGAATTTAAATATGGAAGTTAAAAACTCTTTTCTTAAAATAATTCATTATATATATAAAAAAAGAAAAAAAGTAGAAATTAATTTTACAACACCTAAAACTTACGAGGGACAATCATATGTACAAAAATATTCATTCGGTAATAATACAATAATTGACTTTTGTACACTATGTGTTTCCCTTTGCTTTCATTCATTATCCACTAAGGGGTAAAAACTAAAAAACAAAATTTCCTATTAAGTAATTACACTGTGCAAATGTACATAATTTTTTTTCTTCCGTTCTGAGACATCTCTTTTTTAAATTAAGACAATTGTACCTTTGTTTATACTATAAATACATTTAACAAGATTTAAAAACACTTAGAAATGGTTTAGTATCACTTGAAGAAGGTGAGGTGGGGGAGGGTATGTACACAGGACAGGGGGAGGTATTTATCACCTGACAGGGGAGGTTGCCGAGGTGTTTGATGGTGGTGGGGGTGGAGGTGAGGAGGGCTCCTTCATAACGTAGGTTCCCTCTGTACACCTGGCTAGGGTCAGCCTGATGGGTATGGGTTTGTTGGGTTCCTCAGGGGGTTCATGGTGCCTAATAGGTGAGCAAGCTTCTTCCTCTTCTTCTTCCTCCTCCTTCTCCTTCTCTTTCTTTTCTCCTATCGGCCTCCCTCCTAATCTGATTACCAGTCTGGGGAGTTTGGCTTCGTTGGCCGATATTATCTCCACCTGAGCTTCCCTTTTCTTCCTTTTCTCTTTCCTAGAAGGCGGCTTTTCAGCAGAGTCAAAATCGGCCATGACTTCCTCCCTATATTTCATACTTTGCTTTTTCATCTCTTCCACGGAGGGAGGAGGTACAGAGGATATCCTTTTCTTAGGAGGCCTGATCCTCAGGGTCGGAGGTTCTCCCACACTCACTTCGTTACCCCCTATTTTAATTTTTAATTTTGGAGCAGGGGGTGTCGTCAATTTCTGTCGACCTCTACCTTTCTTCCTCGTGGGAACCTCCTCGACTGATATGCCCGGAAGACTCCTTCTCCTGTCGGAGGAGGGTTCCTCGGCAACATCCTCGACAGGACTATGACCGGATTTTCTCCTTTTCTTTTCCATACTCGCTGCCATGTCTACAACAGCTTTGTAATCGTCTCTCGTAGGTATGGAAGTCATGGAAGCAACTGCCTTGGGTATCGTTATGACGTTTCTACTGGGCGCAGGATCTTGAGGAACAGATGGGTAATCTTTATTCATATCTTGAGCACAGTACTGCCGTAGCAGCTCCTTCTTTCTCATCCTACGAAGGTTGGATCCGGTGGAAGGATCAGGAGGAGCCGGGAGAGAGCCGACAGGAGCTGGTACAGAAGATTGAGGTGCCGCAGCACTGTAATTGGCGTCTAGGAATGGACCCTTGATTTTAACTTTAAGTTGATTTCGAGAGTCCTGTTGAACAGGTGCAGGAGGAGGAGGAGAGGGTGGAGGTCTAGGTTCATCTTCAAAATCATCAAAGTGGTGAGCAGGAGGAGGCTCAAATGAACTGTAGGTTCTCATATCGACAGGCCCTGGCATTAAGGGCTGCACTACTGGTCTCGGTGGTAGTATTTCTCCTGGAGATCCTTCTACTCTCCGGTCGGAAGATTTTCTCCTCTCTCTCATTGACTTAAGATCACCTAAACTCTCTCCTTCTTCCTCTTGATCAAAGTCAAAGTCGTACACAGTACCGATAAGTTTGGAGTGGATAGTATTATCATGATGGGAAACCCTACCTCGACCCCTACCTCCACGGCTTCCTCTTCCTCCACCCCGGGTCGCATTACGAGATCCAGGTGGTCTTCCTCGCTTACCACCTCCTCTACCTCGACCAGAACCTTCAGATTGTCTAGGTGATATACCAGGGGACTTGGCAGGAGATTTAGTTGAAATCCTTGTGGATGTTCTTGTGGGTTGCTGTTTCATAGGAGATTTTTTAGTAATTGGAGATATGTCAGGTCTTTCAGGTAACACAGGGGTAGGAGGCATGCCAGTTTGTCTTGGCTCCTGCTGCGTTATGCATGGTTCCGGTGGAAAAGGCAGAGGTGTAAGTGGAGGTTGGTCTGGTGTAACCATGGCTGCAGTAAGTGCCATATTATGTTGTGAAGAAGTGAATGCAGCTGTGCAGGCTGGAGGAGGCATATGGAGAGCGTCTTCTGGTGGCTCTGGTACCATGGCAGAAAAAGATGGAGCAAAACCATGAGGAAAAGAAGGTGCTGGAAATGGCTGCGAATAAGGAGGCAACATGGACGGATAAGGCTGGCCTGAAGGATCAGGCCAGTTCTCCTGAGCAGCCAGAGCACATGATGGGTATGAAAGAGGTGGCCCAGTATTGAAGGGAATAAGTTCAGGTACAGAAGCCTGAGCCTGTTGAGTAGGTGGTGGAGGAGGTGGCGGTGGAGGTTCAGTTTCATGATCTGTAGATGAGGCAGAAGATGTTTCAGAGTGTCTAGATGGCATCAGCTCACTTTCAGCCCATTTATTAATGTAAGGAGATTGCACATGGTAAGAACTTGGGGGGACCCACCGTTCCTCAGTTTGTCCACCCCGCTCAGATGCACCTGGTTGAGCCCACCTGGGTTCTTCAGGACGATCTGGGGCCCATCTGTCCTGAGGTCTTCTTTCACTGTCTGGAGCCACCCATCTTTCTCCTCCTATGCCCATCCATCGATTGTCTTGCTGCTCACCAGGACGGTTAGTCGGCTCTATCCACCTCTCTTGCTGAGTATTTTCAAGTGGGGGAGGTTGTTCGGGCTGCACCCAATGCTCCTGTTGAGCAGGAGGCTCTTCGCTAGGAGGAACCCATCTCTCATCGGCTTGATTTGCTCCACTCCTGTCTAATTTATCTCTTCCAGGTACCTTCTCTAGTAGAGGATATTGTTGGAAATTGAATTGGGCATCTTGATATGGAGGAGGTTGTGGATCTTCTTGAATAGGCGGTTGAGAATTCATTACTGCCTCAAGAACTTTGTGCTCTTCTGTTATAACAGAACTGTCGTGTTTTATTTCATCTGGAACAGAGGGTGCTATAAGTTCAGGTTCCTTTAAATCAGGAACTGGTAGCTCAGGCTCTTGAGGTGTTGGTGGCACTGTAGCTTCTTCTTGTTGACTTTTCTTAGCATACTCATTGCGAAGTTTCTGCACCAAGTTCAATGTTTCTCTAGCATTATCTTCTTTTGAATCACTCTTAAAAATAAAATCTTGAGAAAAAGTGAATGATAGAGGAGCAGGGTCTGCATGAACTCCCTCCAACAACTCCTCAAATTCAAACAGTTCCACAGCTGAATCCTTAGATGGAGGCTGAGGCGAAAATATTGAGCGACCGTGATAAGGCACAGAAAGAGAAGTTGTTCTACCACCAATTTTCTTTGGTTCACCAAGAGATTCTTGATCACAAACATGGAAATCTCGAGATATACCTGAATCCGCCTTCTCTAAGTTAGGAATTGAAGCAACTGCAGATTTAACATGGTCAGAAAGGTCATGCATGGGTGAAAGGATAGGCAAGCTAATATTTGGATCTGACTTAAGAGAGTTTTTCAATTTATCCTCTTCTATTTCGATACAGTCAACTTCTGGTAATTCATTATCATCATCAGGTACAGGTGTAGGAAGTTCATCTTTCATTTCTTCTTTAGGTTGAGGTAATAGTTCAAACTCTGGTTCAGGAGAAAACAGACTCCTTACTGATTTCTTTTCAGTTGGTATTGGAGAGAGTTTTACAGGGGATAATGTGAGAGGGGAAGACCTTGAAGGAGATGTTTTAATAGGAGAAGAATTGACTGGTGTTATTTTAGCAGGTGAAAACTTCACAGGAGTAACTTTAGCAGGGGTACTTTCAGAAGATTCTTCTCTTTTGTGCCTATGCTGATTTTTACTACTCTTAACCTCGTTTTTGTGAGAATGTTCTGAATTTTTTGGGGATTTGGAACTAATTTTGCGAGATGAGGACTCTTTGGATGGCGTTTCATTTTTGTCAGAATCTTTTTCAGATTCCTTTCTTTCTCTTTCCCTAACCATTTTGTCTCTTTTTTCAAATATCCTATCAATTGAGTTTTTAGATGAGTTTTTACTAAGACTCTCTCGAGACACCTTTTCTCGTCTTTCTGCAATCTCTCTTTTTAGAATGCTGTTAAGAGAATCACTTTGAGAGTCAAAGCCTTTCTTTGACAAAAAGGAATCTATTTTCTTATCAGCTTTCTTGCTCTCAAATGAAGAATGTTGAGTCCGGCTCCTCTCTTCATGAGAACTCTTGGAGGTATGTCTGTTCGCATCTGTCGATGAGGTAACTTTATCATCTGATTTTCTCTTTCTTCCCAAGTCCTTTTTGTCGCTTGCTGAACTTGACCCTGTTGTAACCGCAGCTTTGGCTTCACTTGTTCTTGACCCGTGATGTTCCGGAGACCTGGCCTTCGCCTCTCTGTTTCCTTCCGATGATCTTTTATGCTTAGTTTTTTCTTCGGTTCGTATTGGTGATTTTTCTCTTTCAGAAGGCGGCAACTGAAATTCGAGTCCAGGCCGCCCATCGGAAGTTTTAAGCTTCTTATCGGGCGTCTTCCTCGATTTCCTGATTGCCGTCTCCTTAGAGTCATTACTCTTATGGTGGCTTAATGATGATGCAATCTTAACTTCAGTTTTCTTAACATTTACCGGGGCAAAGACAGACTTCTTGACAAGTGGAGGTTTCTTTAGTATATTATCTTCAGATTCTGAACTGCTGCTAGAGGATGAACTACTACTTCTCTCCGAAACTTTGACTTTTTCTGACCTGGAACTAGCGATACCAGCTCTTACAGTATTCGAAGGATGTTTCTTTTCTACCGGTTTACTTGAAGATTTTTTATCAGGCTCAGCAATTACCTCAGATTTCTTCTCCTGGTGGTTTTTGAGTTTAAGCTTGCTTTCCTCCTCACTCTCAGAACTGGATGAAGAAGACGAGGAGGTAGAAGAAGACTCAGAACTAGAGCTGCTAGATGAACTGGTGCAGGATGAGGATGAAGACGAACCAGATGATACAGAGGATTTAGAGATTTTTCGGGTTTTCGATTCGGCAGGTTTAACAGTCTTCTGTACTTTATCGTCATCCTGTTCCTCCTTACTTACAGGATTATCTTCTTTTTTCAGTTTAATGTCAACTTTACTTCCATCTGTAGGAGGCTCTGGCTGACCAGGCTTTTGCAGGCCACTTTTAATGTGCTCTGCAGCCTTTTTAGCAGCTTCTCTCTGTGGTACATAAGCCAAAACATCTTGTCCGTCAGAAGGAGGATCAAAATCATACACATCATCTTTTATCTCCTCTTTCTTGGGTCTCTCCCTCTCTTCCCTTGAAGATGGCCTTATATCTCTGGAAGACAATGCCAGTCTAGGTTTGGGCTTGGTCCTGTTCTTATTATCATCAAGAGATGAGACTTTTTCATGCTCAACAGTTTGCTCCTTTGGTTTATTATGAGTACTACGAATACTTTCGGTAGCTTTCTTAGCTGCCTGTCTCTGAGGCACAATAAGATCTGATGAGGCAACGGAATCTTTGTTTTTCTTGGATGATCTGTCCCTGTCACGCTCTCTATTTCTGCTATAGTCATCGGAATCATGCTTGCTTTCTCGCACTGTCGATGAAATTGATTTTTTCTTTTGAATTGAAGGTCTCTCTGATTTTGAAGTAGCTGGTGAATCTGAGTCAGAGTATATGTTTGAAACGGGTCCACTCTTAGCACCAGATCGAGGGAGCAATATGAGATCATCGGAGTCATCACTAGGTGAGTTTCCGATCATTTCCCTTTCCATCTGCTTAAGGGACTTGCTCCTTGACTTCCAAGGATCTTTTTCATCATCTGTCGAAGTATCTGTATGAGGTTTTCTAGTTTTCTTCTTATTAAGCCTTTTATTGACAGTCCTCTGTCTCTCGTCTCCACTGGAAGCAGACAATCCACCACTGCTGCTTAATGCACGCCTTCTATCCAAACCTCCGTTGACATATACCTTCTTGTACGGGTTATCTCTTTTCCTCATTCCATTCAGCTCTCCAACTTTACCCTTCTCATCTGTGACACCGGCTATCCTTGCCAGTACGGTTTCAAAATCGGTACTTAGATCTGGAGCACTGGGGTGTGAATAGAGCCTGTCATATATACTAGGACCGTGATTCGCCTCCTTGATGGCAGTGATTTCAGCCGAGCTTAAAATAGTATTATTGTCTCCCAAAATGGCCACCTGCTTATGAAAGGTCTGCTCTCTCATCCTAAAGAATGTCCGTGCCAGTTTTTCTCTCCTTCCCACCATGTAGCAAAGATTTCGAACCTATAACAAACACATCAAACACTCGTCATGCAAATGCATGTTCATTTCTATTCAAAGTCAACAAGTTTCTAATAGTTAAATAAATATCAGTTAACTTATATCGTTGAATAAAAAAAAAATATACAAGAAAAAATTATAACAAATTGCAACAAAAAATGCTTACCCTCTCCAAGTCTTGACGTAGCTGCACAAACATCATTCTCTTCTCTTGGTCAGCCTGCTCCTGCTGCCTAGTAAGTAAATCAACGTCTTCAGTTCTAGGTGCTATCAGAGGTTTATTATCCCGAGAGCGTCTTTTCAGCACCCAGTAGTTGTAGACATAAATGAGTCCTTCCTCATCTAATTCATGATGATGTGAAAGGTCAGTCCAGCTAACATGCTTCTCAAATTCACCTTCTATCTCTTGCAGCCTAAAAAAAAATCCAAAGCAATATTAATACTTACACTATCATTTCAAATCGTCAAGCTTATATAATACTCATTACACAGGCAAACCACACACCTATAGATTCAGTAAAATTGAAGACACTTGTAGAAAGGAAGTGAGTCTGAAATTATTGGAAATATTCACTAAGAGGTGCTTACATTTTTGTATATGAGTGCTAACTTCGCAATTCTTCAAAGCCATCAGTTTTTTCAGTTAAACCTACTTTTATATTTAATTTGAATTATACTCTGACTTACTTATACCTCCACCCTTTCTAAGAGATCTATTCCCAATCTAAGACCACCATTGCAGGTTGAAATAAAAATGCTTAAAAATGTTAGGTATCTCCACAAAACATTATATTTCATTAATATTATTATTTTTATTTTTTAATGTGAACCGACTTAAAAAGAATAAGTTGACACTTACTTTTCAGCTCTAATTTGATTCTTTTCTTCTGATGACATGTCCTTTCGTTTTCTACGTTTGGCGTCATCATCAGTGTTGATGATACCAGGCTTATGATCTTTCCTCGTGCTGACAGAATGCTTCTCACAGTAGGACCTGAGTTTTACACCGTCTTCTGCATTCTCATCCTCGATGATAGCTTTCATTTCAAGTCCGTGTTTGAAAGCACAGGTTACATGGTAAGCAGTCTTGCACGTTTTAACTGAACACTGGATACATGCCCCCACTCGCTCTCGGCACAGCACACAGATCAGAGCCCATCGACTTTGCTGTAATCAAATATCAATAAGTGTTAAACCACATGTGAGTGTTAGGGGATTCCCCAGCTGAACCTATATTACATAAGAGACTAAAATTAAAATAAAGAAAATATTTATATTCAATTCCTTATAAATTGAAGGGTACTTAAGGGACATTCAATATTAACCTTCAATAATTTATGTACTTCAGATTTAGTGTAATATTACTTACAGGAATGCTGGGAATCTTAGTAATCGGCTCCATGTTTTCAACACAGCCTATCGAGACCTCAGGTATCCACAAAGCACAAGAAACATGGGCCCACTTTTGGCCTGATCGCGTCGACTTCATCGCACCACCACGATTAGGGCAGAGAACACACTCGGGCCGTTGACCCAGAGCACATGTGCGGCAAAGCCAAGAACCACTTGGAATAGTTGTAATTCCATAGCAGGCTTGATGTACACAAATGTTACAGTTGTCACAAAACACCATTTCATTTCCTTCCTCACAGTCCGGCTGCAATAATAATATTAGTATATATTAAAACAGACATTACTTTTATAAGTCATCAATTAGTTAACACTAATCCTTAATAAACTTTACAGAAGGAAAAAAATAAACGTAAAAGTGATTCATGCAAAGTTATTACTTGGGTTTAAGAGGATCACATGTATTTGCATGAGCTAATGCCAGTATCTCTTAACTTCAAGCATGCCTAACTCAAATAATTATAAAATAACTAATGAGTAAAGTATCAAAAAATATAAATAATAATTTAAAAAAAAACACAACTTACAGATCTACACACGTCACAGATGACATTTTCGTCAAATTCAATTCCAAGCCTCTCCTCGTTTTTTACAATAGTTTGCACTTTGTCCCAGCACCGTATTTCCAGTTCTTCTACGACCCTTTCAAAAAGTTCTTCTCTTATAGGCAAGTAACCTAATAACACAATACATATGAGTAAAAATGAGATCCGAGCAATCATTGAATTAAATAAATATTTACATGTATTGTAATTTCAAATAATATTATAAGTCAAATTATAATAAACAAGACGTACCCATGAGAGCTCTCTCTCCGTTGACAATCCTTAGCCAAGCAATATCACAGTTATCAAGGTCGTATGAACACGTTTTATCAGCCTTAGCAGGAATTGTAGAGAGCAAGTGTTCCTCCGGTTTGAAATTCTCATCTTTCGTTATCCTAACATACTTATTCTTGGGTCTATACACAAACATAAAAAAAATATATATATATTAAAATTTAGTATAATATAGGTACAAATTAGCATGGGAAGTTAATTGTGCTAAAACCATGTTTGCCTATATTTGACGGACACATTTGTTTGGAATAATGAGTACACAGGTACTTTAGCACAAATTAGGTAAATAAACGCAAAAAAGAATATAGTATATTATAGTGTACAAAAAAGTGACTGTATAGAATATTGTGCATAAGTTAATCTTTTGTGCCCTTTAAGAATAAGTGACATAGCTCTGGCTATAAGCGGTTAAAAAAATCTGACAGGCGGAAAACCGCCATGTCCGATCTATTTTAGCGGACAATGTGCTTTTTCATAATCCTGATTACATTAGTTTGTAGACCGAAAAAGTTGATGTTCCTTTGTCACTTGACAGGTTAGTTATTCACATATTTCTCCAAATTAAATTGGTCATCTAGTAAGTGACAAACTAACAGCAACTTAACTTTTGGAATACCACAAAAATAATTTTGAATAAATTCTAATTTCCTAATTTTAGGATCATGAAAGTCACATTGCCCATCAAAATGGACATAGCCACTCTACATCCAAGTTATTCCATTGTTTGACCTGCAAGCCAACTTAGCCAACCACATATTCATAAAGTGCACCTAAATATATTACCTATAAACAAAACTCATGTATGATGAGGATGTTGCTCAGTCACTTTTTAGCATGCTATCCCCTCGACTGTTAGAGAAACGGTGACACTAATTGTTCATAATAAATGCTTAAGTTGTATACTAGACTTGAGAAATTTAAAAGCTAATGGAAGATAAGAACAAAAAAAATTGCTCATTATTGGCCTATTATCCTTTAGCAAATATTTAGATAAATTTAAGTAAAAAAATAGAGCGACATAGGTAGGAGATAGCTTACAGTTTGAAGTCATTATGCTGCCGATAGACAGGAAGGTGAGGGGTAAGGGTTGTAACACGAGGCGAAGGCAAAGAATCGGGATTCACTGGCACCTGAACACCTCTTTCCCACTCCTGCTTCCAGGTGTCAGATATGAGCCAGTATTTCTCACTATTTAGAGGCTCGTTATCTGGCAGCTTCATAGCCGAGATCAGATCCTTTCGGAACAACTGCAATATAATAATAATACATTAAGTTTTATGAAAGGTAAATAAAAAATATCAAAAAACAAAAAAAATAAAGGACCTATATCGTACATCAATAAATTAATTTTTAAATAATTTGCTACAGAATAACTTGATTGTGAGTATAGTGATAACTCAAGAATTTCAACAAACTCTACCAAATTTTTTTTAAAAAATCCTCTTGGCCTTTTGTGGTTTTGGGAGCAAAGTAAACCTCTCAACACTTAGCCATAAAATGGGAAAACTGGCCAAAGATTTACAAATTTGGAAAATTTTTTTCTCTGCTGAAGATCTCCACCAGGTATCCTGTATAGGTTGGCATATCTCTTTTCTCCTTGGTAAATACTATTCCAAGAATTTCCACATTTGAGAAAAGATAAATAATTTATTTACTCTACAGAAATTACAAATATATTTTGAATATACATAATTTATTTTATAACATTACATTTTTCTATTTTAAGACAGCCCAAAAATTCAATGATTAATTAATTATTTTTTTTAAATTGTTATTTTGCTTACTTCCAAATGAATAAAGAAATCATCTTGTATTGTATATTTAAATGTTGTGGGTGAAAAATTTAATTTTCTCTTCCTCAAATTGTACATTCCCATGAAAGGGCTGTGCTAAAATAACAGCTGATCAGAATGTGATAAATCCAAGTTATATTGAGAGTAATTATGCTTTAAGTGATATCCCAGATGATTATTGTTGACAACATATTGAAATTAAAAGATAAGAATTTTTTTTTGAACATTTTTTGACACTTGGAAAACTCCTTTTACTATTACATCATAAAACTTTAAAGGGCAAAAAAGTGATTGGTGTAATGCAATGTATATAATATGTAAATCTAAGGAAATGTTTTAAAAGAATTAAGGTTCAAACAAAAACCAAGATATTCAAATCAATTTGAAATTAAGTAGATCAGAATACAAACAAAAATAAGTTAATTGTTTTAGCCCAAGACCTTTGAATAAATAATTAGATAACCGGTAAGAACCTTCTCCAGGATAAAATCAATACTACCAACTTCAAAATTTAATACTCACATAACAAAAAGTTACACATAAAAAAAACTAAACAGAGCTCCTTATAAATACACGATTACTTTAAAAGGACATACACTGATAAAGTTTAATTTCAAAATAGATCTTTCTTAAAAAATAATAACTTTAAAAATAAATTTAATACAATTTTTTTTGAAATAGTAGGTGCAAGTACTAAAAATGTATGAATATTAATTCATAATCTAAGTTGGAGTGAATTATTAGTCCTTAAATGTTGCAGTGATTCATAGAATATTAAATTCATCCTGACTATAATTTGGATAAATATATTTTTAAAGATTGTGATAAAATGGAAAGGTAATGATGTAATAATGTGCTTGGAACTTCACACCACAGAAAAGTTATGGAGTTTCGAGCAGCTATGGATGAGGCAATTTGTTTGATAGTGATGAGCTTAAGGCTATAAACAAAATAAATGGTTATAAATGAGTTGTTATTCAACAAGTACATTCACCATTTTATGTTTTTACAACCTATTCTCACTAAAAATATATAATAGAAATGACAAATGGGACCATCAACCTAGTTTGCGTCCTAGTCAAACTCCATATCTATGAAATTAATAATTACTTATAAGGCACAGCTTCGACTAGCAAGACCCTAGTGCATTAAGAACTGGATTTCACTGGAACCTTGAATATTTAATAGTTAATGAAGTATGGAAAAACCTAATTTAGTAAAGATTCCATAAAAATAATATGAAAATAAAACTTAAATAACAACAGCAATAATAAAATGCTCAAAATATGAGCATTATGAATATGATCGCCCGTTCCGATCACGTTTCAGCAAATTTGAACCTCCCTTCACATTTCGCGTTTTGAACTAGCACATTGTTTTCAAAATCATTTCCTAAATGATGTGTGAACGTAGAAATTATGTGATCAATAATTGGTTCACAACAGTTAGCTTTACGGCAACTAGCATTCTGCAGATGGCTAACAACACCTTGATATCAATCTACCCTTGTAATACATCAAATAAACCTGGTTGTTTACCTCGGCAGGTGCCTCTGCGGAGGTCCTATTATATATGGTGGATATCTTGAGGTCGGCATTGGGGCGAGGGGTCCAGCCCTGACTCTCCTCCTCTTCTTCCCCCCCACCCCCCACACTCCCCACCATCTTACGCCTCTTCGCCTTAGCAACTGAAAAACACAAAACAATGATAATTTTTAATGGAAAAATAAAATCACAAATGACCCACCCAAAAAGTTATTTTCGTAACTTAAGCTGAACTAACTAGGCAAAAGAGGGGTAATTGAGCTCAATACTCAAACTTTTAAACTTTCAAGTTGTGTAATGGGTAACCTTTATAACTTAGGAGTATAAATTGTATTATTTTTTGTGTCAATCTCTATTTGTGCAAAATTTACTAAAAACACATTAGAGTGAAGAAAAAACCAAAAATTTAGATTATGTGGGAATGAGCAGACGACCCTCCACATTTCTAGTTAACAAAGGTAACCTCAACCACCACTCTTCACCTACCAACATAAAAAGTCTAAAGACAAGTCCTTTAACTGATTACTTCTAAGCTGCATTTGTAAATTTGTTGATTTATTATTTATTTCTTGATTTCCATATGATTTTCCAGTGGAGATATTAATATAAAAATATCTAGTTCCAGAACTTCAAAAGGGGAAAAGTGATATATAATAATATGGAACAAGCATAACTAATTGGTGGCAAGCAGATAAAAAACCTCATGTAGAAGTTTTACCGTGGTTGGAAGGTGAAAAATTAGATGTAGCTTCATTCCTCTTGACGGAGACAATAAGAGAGAGGAGAAAATATATTACAGTAAATCGGCATTATTGGAGACTCCTTAAAATGTTATCTCTCAATTGTAATTTTCTTATTTCTTCAAAAATATGTTACTTTATCTTCTACTTTTTCTCAGATACAAATTTTATTTGCATACAATAAAAGTCAGAAAAATGTGACATACGTAAGAGAGAATTCCAGATGGTTGGCATAGTTGGTGTCTCCGTAAGATTTAATCTCACATTAAATCCTTTCTTACGTCTTTTTTTATTTCCTCTATTATTTCTCAGCTATGGATTATAGCTGCATGATAGAGACAATAAGACATTGGTAACAACCTAACGAAAAATTATGAGTACAGTTACGGCCACCAATTTACTTAGAAATGTATGCTAATCAACTTAGGAAGACAAATAAACAGTAAAATAAGTTCAACAGCATTTTTCTTCTTTTTTCTTTATTTTCCGGGGGGCTTTTATACCCGAAGACGCAGGCCACTTAAGTGGGTCCATGGAACAAACCCGGGTTTGGGACCGAAATCTTCACACCCTCGTGTGAAGATATGGTCATTAACCATGACTCCCCTCCTAGTATTAAAACTGAATTAGTATTAAAACCAAGAGTGTCGTCATCATGGTTTCCAGGCCGAAACCTAGTGGCGCCACTCTTACGAGGAGCTTCCCATTTGTTTAAACAATGCTGGGTGGACATTAAGCGGGGGGCCCAGTTCAGTAATCGAACCCAGAGCTGCGGTCACCTTCTGACCCGGCTCGATGCTGCTTAACTTGCCTTATCACAAGGCAAGCGCTCTAGCCTCTGAGTCACCCAACATAGCATTCACTTGACATTAAATACAATTTTCCCAAACATATTAAATGCAAAAAAAAATATAATTATATACTACCGACCTGGTCCATCGTCAAACCTAGCTGTTCTTTTGCCCCTCAGTGACATTATGCTCTAAACACCTTAGTTTTGTAACCCTTTATGCAGCTTTGAAGCCTGGAAAAACAAAGAAAGAAAAAAATAAAGTTAGAAAAAATATTCAAAAAATAAAAAAAATACAGAATAAAAATAGTCTGCCAATTAGATTAGCTCATAGCTTCCTCGCATCAAATCACGTCCTGTATAGATGTTACGCTTTAACAACCCATTATGTCTATTTTTTTTATTGTTTTGTTCCCTTTTTTTTAAATGATGAATAAAAGTATCATTTAAGCAATAACTAAAGTGTGTAGAGAACAGAAATTAATTTAAGACCATCTATGGGCTACTTTCGACAAACCATCCGAGTTACTTAAAAATTAGGTGAGTACTTTTAAAGATGTAGGAGTAAATAAATGTAGAGAAACAAATGGGCTATGACCTTACATCTAAATTTCATTAAAAATCAGAAGTAGGGTGGTGAAATAAAAAGTTTAGTCCTAGAGACATTTTAGCCAACAGGGGAAAGGGGGGTCTGGAGGGGGAGGCCTTTCCAGGGAACTTAAGGAAATTTTAAGGCAAAATGTGATTTTTTTAGATAACAATTTCTCTTTTGACATAAGTTATCAGAAATTAAAGTAAGAAATAAAATTTCGAAAAACGGGATATTTTCAGAAACCTACAGGACACCTTCACAACTATAAAATATCAGGACTGTCCTGTTCCTGGGGTATGCCCCCCCCCCCCTAATCAGGCAAGTAGTTTATAAGGTATGTTGGTTCGCCAAAAAATGGATGACAGAGAGAACAACTGAACGGGATGAAAAATGTTTAACACTTTTATAAATTACTTCAATGTACAATAATTTGGGAACAGACTTAACATGCCTCGCATCGTGCAAGGGCATTTTGACTAAAAATTGATCAGTTTATTATAACCAAACAAGTGATCAAAATAGCTAATCTTTAGACCCATGTTGCACGAGAGGTATGAGGATTTAGTAATCTCGGAAACGGTCGGATGGATGGTCAGTGAGACACGTAGCGTAAATTCTATAATATAAAAAAATAACAATTATACAAGGACTTTAAGGAGAAGAATAACAATGAAAAACTATTATTGTAAATACATGTATTCCCTTTAATATAAAACCGTTGTTATTTCTAAACAAAATTTACCTTTCTTGTCCCACATATTCGGAATATTAGATTATTATCTATCACGTTTTTTATAACTGAATATTATGATACCCTGAAAAAGAAAGTCGACGATGGCCAGAAACAGTAACAAGGGAGAGGGGTGGTGCTTTATGTTCTAGAAATTAATTCAAGCAATAATGATTATAAGACTTCTTTCAAAATATAAGACATCATTCCCTTCTTAAAATGAAGAGAAATAAACAGAAATTTGTAGATACTATATTAGTATATTTACAGATATAAAGAAACATTAGACAGCAAACATATATTTTTAATGGGCATCCATATTGATTTTTGGCTCTCAAAATTAAAAAAAAAAAATGCACTTAGGCAAGTTTGTAAGAGCGGGCTTGATATTGTGTTGAAAATATGATAAATCTGTACATAACATCAATTACTGTCCTCTTAAAGAGCTTTTCAACGATATGCATCATAAAGGATATTCATTACTTTGATATTTGTACCCCGTACCCCTGTGCCCAAATTAGAGTAATTTTAAACTAAATACAAAAAAATCAAGTAAAAAGTCATATTAATAATATGCAAAACTGTATTTTTTTTTCAAACATATTGAAGAATTAGTAATAAATAAAAAATAAGAACAAATCTAAATAGAATTTTTTCCTCCCAGTCAATAAAAATAACAGACTCGAGAAATATATTAAGACGTCCAACAAAATGTCAATGGAATAAGCAACACATTTTTAATCCTCTCTAAAGATTTAAATATATAAACCTTATCTTCAAAAATTAAGATTAATTCATTTTTTTTTTTTAATCTTAATTAAATTAATTTTCATCTTCAAATTAGTTTAGTTATTACATCAAATAAACACTTTGCTCATTATTAGAGTTTAAGCAAAATGTTGAATTTACTTTCCAGAAAACCTTTTTTTTTAACAACCCTTAGATTATCGGTGTACCAAATGTTATACTTAAATATTGTACTGAAAATGGCAATTTACTATACTCTGGGCCGGGGCCGAACTTTTGCTTGGTTTAGCACAGTGAGGTATTGTCTAATAGGGGTTTAATTCATTCAAACTATGTAAGCTCAGCTTTAATTTTATCATAAGAATATATGTGTTGACCAGGGCTTAGAAATAATGTTTTACACAAAGCATGCCATCGGTCTCTCAAAAGACAAAATTGTAAATATATATAATACTAGCTGGATACCCGTGCTTCGCTACGGAGTGTTTTTAAATTTGATAAGTTTATAAACTACCAGGAAAGCATACAAATTATTTTACTATGCGAGAGTATCTAGATTCTATCCCTCTTACTTATATCCCCCTCCTCTTTGATAAGATAATTTGCAAATATCCTAAATTTACCCCCCTCCTAAATGAAAATATGACAAAACTGTACATAACAACAATTACTGTACTCTTAAAGAGCATTTCAACGATATGCATCATGAAGATGAAGGGTATTCATTACTTGTACCCCGTACCCCTGTGTACCAAAATTTTAATTTCGTAATCTCATGTAGGCAGTGACCTTCACCTTGTTTTGAAGAAAAAGTGTGTAAATATTCATCAAATTAGGATAAAAGACATACCCTCATACGGATACACTTCTTTTTATATAAGATATAGCTATATTTTTCAATTTTACCCCCCTCCTAAGTGAAAATATGATAAATCTGTACATAACAACAATTACTGTCCTCTTAAAGAGCTTTTCAACGATATGCATCATAAAGGATATTCATTACTTTGATATTTGTACCCCGTACCCCTGTGTACAAAAATTAAAATTTTGAATATTCATGTAGACACTGATTTTCCCCTTGCTTTGAAGGTCAAGTGTGCAAATTTTCATCGAGATCGGACTAAAACTTTAGATTTGTATTAAGAACATGCACACATGTTGACTTTTATATATGTATGGCCGCCATCTTAAATCAAAATGCCCGATTGGTTAACCATTTATCTAAAGTTACTAATTTGATATACGGAAGCTAACTTGTAAATTTCAAGGATCAAAAGGTCTATGAATTTTACTTAACACTCAGACATTTTTACAGCCACATTAAAAAAAAAAAAACTTTTTATACTACATCTTTATGGTAAAATCTCCTACACCTATTCATAAGAAATAACCAGGATCCACCTTTTAAGATTAGAGATACAAAAAAAACCCTTAACTCCACACCTCTAAAGGACACAAGCAGGTAGCAAGAGACCCTTTTTTATACATCCCTTCAAGTCATAAATTGATCAATTAATAACCTGGAAAGGAGGTAAAAGGACGGGGGAAAAAGTATTGAATTGAGTTAGTGTATAAGTCAAGCATCTAAAAGAAATTAATCTATACACTGGACAAGAATAATTTTATGCAAACAGGGTAGGATACAAGATTCTTTCCAAAAGAGTTACATATTTTTATATTATAAAAATGATCTAAACTACCGACTCTTATATATATAAAACACTATATATTTTTAACAGGATTTCCATGTAGGATATAAAAAAAAAATAAAGTAGAAGAGATTGTAAACACAAGCTAAAGGTAGGGAGGTTAAACCCCATTGTTACTTTTATTGAAAATCAAAAGTTTACCATCGCAAAATAAACTAAGTTAAATATGTATATAAATGATATTTGATAAATAATAATTTATTGATTTTTAAGAAAACTAGACAATAAACCGACCAGTTTGATCCTTTTCATTGTAATACATGAATTATAACTATAATGCTTAGGAACTACTTAACACTGCTATAGTGCTTTAGGAACTAGAAAATATATTTTATTCAGGGAGTCAAGTGACCAAAAAGACTTATAATCAAATATACTTGGCATCTCCCAAATATTTTAATTGTTAAAACATAAATGGAGGCCGTTTTCGTACAAGCAATTAAGTAACGTAAAGTCGATATTATATAACTTATATTGAAGCAAAGAAAATACATTTCTACAGAAAACTTTAAAAAAAATAGATATTCAGAATCCACTTAATATTGTAACGTATTGTTTTCAATACATAAAATGGTTAAACAATGTGAATACCATAACCATGCCTAATAATAGAGAAATAATGATTTCCCATAATATTGACTCTAGCCTGCCAGTAGGGTTAATTCAAAGCAGCAACCTACACACTTAAGTGTTCAGGAGGGCGATTCTGTAACTTTGAAACCTCCCTTTTCATGTTGTTATAAATCAAAAAGTTGATATGAAGATGCGCGCGCAACCTGTCAAGTGAATCTGTAACTTTTGTCTGTTGTTATATAAGGAGAAATTGATATATAAGGTTTGATAAATAGCAACTCGAAATTGTTGTTGATATAATTCGTCAGGTTATGTTGTTATATATCAAATGCTAAAAACCAAAACAAAGTGACGCCATTATTGATGTTTTCATTCACTTTTACTATTTTAACACACACATTTTAACAATTTAACACTTTTAACTATTTTCTTCGACAAAAGTTGTTAAAATTAAACACCTCCTTTAAAATTGTAAGTTTTATAGATAAAAGAAATTAATTTTAAATTATTTTATTTTATTAAATGATCAATCTTATTAAATTGTATCATTTTATATTAAACAATTTTAAAGATAAAAGAAATGAAAATCAACTAGTTTTTATACACCTTTAAAATCCGTCAAAAATTGAATAAAATTTACTGAAATTACTATAAAATGGCCAATAAAAAGATCGCTGTCAATTCGCAGTTCAGTATACGGCCACATACAGCGCTGGCATCACTTTACAGATTCACTACATTATATAACAACACCTTGATATATAGCGAGGTTTGATAAATAACGTCACTGTAGATATATATCAAAAAAGTTACAGAATCGCCCTCCAGTTAGTTGTAGCTTCAGCAAGTTAACAAGATGCTTAAATTCTTTAGAACTTCACACCCTTTAAAAAATGGGATCCTTATATCATTGGTTTTTAAATAATCAAGTTAGAATATACTCTTAAAGGTATATACTGGATTTAATACGATCTAATTAAATTAATGGTTATAGACTTAAGTGTGTAAGTTCTGCTTCAACTCAATAAAACCATTCCTATTAGAACACTTAGGGCGAATTCTGGGTTTGTTACCACCTTAGGACACTGAACCACAGTCTGAATCTGATCCTATAAAGTTACATTTCTGATACTAATTCAACTAAAACCTTAAGTCAAATGTTAGACTTTATAGGATTCCAAAAAAAAGATGCATTTCTTTTCCAACATTCATACGAGTTTTAAGGTTGGTGTCGGAATATCTTGTGGATTTGATCTTATCAAATAGACCTATGTAAGAACATTAACGATTAACAGTAGTTTTTATCTATTTGTTTATCAATGATTATTATTTATAACTTAACTTATGATTTTTTTAAAAAGAAAAATCATAAGTTAATAAATAATAATCAACATTTTTTTTTTATTTTACATAATATTACAAAATAATTAAATAAATACTTAGATATATTAACTACTTTATTTTTATTATCAGATAAAATAGGGATATTATCAGAAGTAGGAAGTTTTTACTTATATTATGATACTGAATGCTAGGGTTAAAGTAAAAGTAGCGAAAGGTACAGAGCACTGTGAATCTCCATAATAAATATTTAATTAATTAATTCTGAGGTAAACTGAAAGTTAAGTCTGTTTAAAACTTTTGCATGCTTAAAAAGTAATGCAAGAAATTAGATCAATAAAGATATTCAATGTAATGTTTGCCAACCGATAGAGCTCGAAGTTTCAATATGGTGTAATAGAGACAAGACTTCACTAACATTCAATACTCTATCAACAGTAACTCTGCAGTTTTTACAATAAAAAATTAACTACAATCAATAAAAAAATTCACATTAATAGTCGATTAATCCATTATAATTTTTGCAGACTATTATTATCTATAAGATTAATAAAATTTGCATGGAAGTGACATGCAATGATAAACCTACGACTATATTATTTCAGATAGCTTTGCCACGGTATAAATTAAACATATTTAGTTCTAGTCTCATCTTAACAATATATTCCTTTGTAATATTCAAGCCACATTAGTTATAAATATATATATACATATATAAAATATGATAAGGCTGCAAAATTATTAGTAGACAAATAAACATAGGTCTTTATTTTTCAAATAATCTTAATTTTTGACAAGGTAAAATAAGGGAAGAGATCTAGACTTTTTATGATTTTATCAAACAAAGAGCATATTGTAGATATGGGAGGTGGTCTATGGAGGTCATCTTAATGAATAATATAAATTGACTCTCTACGTAAACTAACTAATTTGTTTATTTTAAATCACAAAGCAGCTTTCAGCCTTCATCAGTGCCTAGGTACAAACTAAAGTTAAGCTAAGTAGTGAAATCTACACAGTAATCAAAGCAAAACACAGGACTACACACATAACTGTCCGACATGAAGGAGACTGATGGACTCAATCATTAACTTTTTATTTATATAATCTAACACTACTTCTTCCACATTCACATCATCATGGTTTCCAGGCAGAAACCTGGTGGCGCCACTCTTCCGAGGAGCTTCCCATTTGTTTAAACAATGCTGGGTGGACATTGAGCGGGGTGCCCGGTCCGGGAATCGAACCCAGAGCTGCGGTCACCTTCTGACCCGGCTCGATGCTGCTTAACTTGCCTTATCACAAGGTGAGCGCTCTAGCCTCCGAGCCACCCAGCCCATCTTATTTTTTGCTTTATGGTTAATTTTTTTTGTGTTATTAATTATAATTTGTATTAACTTAAATTAGTTTTTATTTGTTTAATCGTCTTTTAATTCTTTGTTTGATTTATGATATTTGCCACACAAACACCAGTTAATCTGACAAAAATTATAATTAATATAAGCAGTAAGTTTAATACCTAATAAAAAATGCCTTAAACCAACTGCCAGCAGCTACCACGTAATTAGTGCCTAGCCACATAATTTGTTCTTTTTGTTACAATCCTTGTAACATCACGAGAGAAAAAAAAAAAAAAAAAAAAATGAAACCGGCACTTAGTGCAATTTAAGTAAAAGAGCAAAATTTAAAAAAATCCACCTAGATAAACACTTAAAGAAGGATGTGTTGTTTGCTTACATAATAATTGAAACTAAAAGATTAAACGTGTTAATTTTATTGTCCTACGACAATTACAAATGTTTGATAAAGAATGATCTTGTCCAGTTTGATTGTCGGTTAATTGTTTTGGTAACAGTAAAATGGTAAACAGTGATTAATGTGTATTTCAACAAACAAATAATAGTATACAAATATTACGTTTAATATTTTAAAAAATAACGATTAAATTTAACTAAATTATTTTAAAATTAGAGTAAGCTTTCAAGTGTTATGTTGAGGTCCTTAATACTGGCCCTACGTACAAATAAGGATCATAGATTAAGGATATATATTTATAAGGAAAAAGACTGAGAACCTAGAAGGGGAACTGAGAATATAGAAAAGGGCCCCATACTTTTTAATCTAATATACTTTCTTACAATTTAATACACATTTTTTTTTTTAAATATAAAAGTGTGATATTCCTTTGTCTCAAAGCATATTGGACGGAATATCCTTTTGTCTTAATAGGTAGTTAGACTAAGGGATATATACTCTTTTGAATAAAAAACAAAAAGGGGGCCCCTTTTCTTTAAAAGTACCCTCAAGTTCTATATATTCAACATCACGGTGTAGGTAAAAATCACCACCAAGTATAATATATAATTCGGTAAATACAGGAAGCATCTGACACTTTTTAGGCTGGAAAACCCCTAATTAATTTCCAGGATCAGTTCTAAGAAAGGTATTTCATAGATCATCCATAATCCAAGACAAATTAAATTCAATTTCTAAATCCAACGCTGCACTATAATAGAACATCATGTAAAAAGTATTATATGTTACCAACATTTACATACTTTACTTACTAAAAAATAGAGTATTTTCTCTGACTATAATATGATACTAGCGACATACATTTTCATCTAGCACATATAATAAATAAAACCACTCTCAACATATTATATTTCAGATAAAAAATAAATCATTCAGATGTTACACTCTTTATTTACAACATGAATTATTCTTAATTATAATAATAATAGAGTTATAAACACATAAATAAAACATCAGAAAGACAAAACAAACTGCATAAATCTAACTTAAGTGCAAGACAAAGGTGGTACTGAAAGCATTCATCACAGTTCAGTACACTATTTTACTTTAATTAAAATTAAAAACGGCCGCGAGTGCAAATCTTGCACAGGTGCAGGCTAAACAGTCAAACTTATATAAATTAGATATTTCACCCAATACTGATCTGGCCTGCAGTTTGGGGAAATATTAAATACAATTTTTTTCTTTTTATTTCAGTGGTTCTCAACTAAGATGAATTATCCTTTAACCTTCAATCTAGGGAAGAATGCTATTGCTTAATAAATAAAATTGACGGAAAAAGTTTGATTACTAAAAAGTGTGAATCCTCTTGAACAGGTTGGTTGTGGAAGTATGCAAAACCTACATTTACAGTAGAGGAAGAGTGATAACTGGAAGGAATAGATCCAATTGAGCAATAGCCCAATTAATTACAGCATAAAATTTAACATCTGCTTTTACTGCAGTATCACAAATTTAAAAAAAATAACGGTTGATGCTACCAGAACAACTAAAGATCAAACTTAACAATTATGAGACTTACACTTCCCATTTAAGTGTTCTGGGATAGATTTCTAGAGGAATAGTACATTATGCGTCGAGTGCGGAAAGTAGCATTTTGCATGCGAGTGTGGAGTTAGCACCCGAGCGACAGCGAGGGTAGTAAAACCTCACGAGCAATGCAAAATGCCATTTTCGCATGAGTTGCGTACCGTACTTTATCTACGATTGTTAGATTTTAATAATAAATGCAGAAAAAATAATAAACTTCCTGTATGTAAGTTCGTATTTCTCTTTGATAAATATGACATTAATTCATTAGTTATATTTTGTGTCAAATTAATTATTTCGGGAGGCGTATTATTCTCCTCATTTTCATCGTAATCACTTAATTCACACATTGATTTTCACAAAAAACTCGATATAAACAGTCACTTTTATTAAATAAACATCAAATTAGTTTTGTTAAATGTAAACAAACTCGCTAGTCGTACGTGAAGTTGAAGAATTCTTCTTCTTTACCACCCTAGGGCGGTAAAGAAGAGGAATTTTTCACATTTATGAGATGTGCATGCGCAATGAATACAAGTACGTAAAGAATCACTTTCTACGAATCTAAACAGAGATACAATGTTTATATTTCGTATCAATCGTAGATAAACTATATTCTCCTACGCCTTTACCCAGCATCGTGAGGTAAAAGAAAGTCCGTTTGTCAAGAAAACCTCATCAGAGTTGACCCCCCCTAAGTCAAAATATTCTTAACAATATACTTGTAATAAAGAGCTTTGGGTTTCGTCACCGACAAAGTAAATTATATGAATGTGCTTAGTTAGATATTAGAATTATTACCAGAATCACTTTAATGGGGATTAGAGAAATAGGACTTTTATCCTTATAGGAAGGTTTAATTAAAGTAAGATTGATTGAGTCATAGGAGTAGAAAGAGTGTCAGAATAGGATGTTGGTCCTGAATATTGTCAAAAATACTACAAAATAATATATAAAGAAGGCTGGGAACCACTGATCAATACAGTTTCTTTATTTAATCTACGAATATCATCTAGATATACATAGATAGAATTATTTATTTATAACACTAATAATATTTTTTTAAAAAAATCACATTGAGAAAAAATAAATTATGAGTGCAAAAAAAAAAAAAAAAAAAAAATCTATTACTCAGTATGTCACAGTAATAAATACCTATAAAGGAAAAAGAAAAGAAAAAAAACCTCTAAAATAACATTATAAATTAAAGAAAAGAAATAGAATGATAACTAAATACGTAGAAAGCTCAAATCTGTTAATAAGCACGACACGACACCCTATAAAGAAAAAAAAACAAGAATATTTTTCTATCAACAAAAAACACAAAGTGAGGACAAAACTAACATAGAACAGAACTCAAAACAACAGAAATAAAGAAAACAATTTTACACCAGAAAGAGTCTTTCAATATCACTAGGCTACTCAAGAAATAAGGAAAGATGATGTCTTTCAATATCATAATAGTTCTTTTAGACATTGGGACATCATCTCTCCTATGAAAATTNATATATTTTTTTTTTTTATAGAAATTTTATAATAACCCTAGACATTTTTTTTATTTTTTTATTTAATTGTTAATTATATTTATATTTATTAAAATCTTATTTTACTACTAAATAATATAATCGTCATTAAATAAGGGTATATTTTAATACAATTATAATGCATATATGTTCTTTAGTTAGGCAAATATATTTATTGCCATTCATTTTTTTTAAAAATTCTTCCAGAATTAATTTAGGCGAACATTGCTTGAAAGTTTATAGTTTTCATATGAGAATAATTATAAATTTCAACCACCACTAAGGTTCCCGCAAACTGATATAAGTAAATAAGAAATGATAAAGTAAATAATATAAATAATGCGTGCATTTAAAGAAAACACCATTACACTAAAACTTTTTAAATTGTACAAGGAGAAAATTTTTTAGTTTATAATAAATCTTGACAACCCCAGTCTTAGGCCCAATTCACACACGAGTGGTGTATGGCACTGATGTGGCAATGGTGTGGCTCTGGCTCTGGCTGGTTTGTGCCACCTCCATGTTAAATTATGGCCTAATGTACACTGGTATGGCGTGGTACTGGCGTGGCAGAGGGGGTCCACCATGACCGATCCTCGACAGTGCCATATACCACTCGTGTGTGAATTGGGTCATATTAGGCTTTAACTAATATGTTTAGAGAGAATGTAAACCAGGTATTGGCAACTAACCTGCCGGCACGGTGCCACAGACTGTAGCTGGTAGATTTATATTGCACTAGACAAAAGGTTTAAAGATTGAAAAGTACATAAGGCCAATATCTGTAAAATATGCACCTTCGTTGATTTATAATCTTGTACTGTGCCCTTATAGACACAAAGTTTGCCAAACCCTAAAGTAAACCATTAGTTTTAAAAGTAGTAGACTTTATAAATATTAAGTACATGCAGGTTAGCTTCAATTATCATTATGAACGTATTTTCTGGAAAAGGGCACTAGATTGTTTTTATTTACATATGACGCAAGGGATAAAAACCAATACGTTGCAAGTGTTCTCTCTGGATTATGACATGGACCTAGTAGTTACGTCTCATACGAGAATTACTTTGGTGCTCACTTTTATCCTTCTTTCGATGAATTAAAGAACACCTTTCTATAAAAAGAAAGATTATTTTATAAGTAAAAAATCCTTTTATTTTTAGACACACTTCAGTATGGAAAAAGAGCAGAACCTATTATATGTCCAAGATATAAAATTTTTAGGTACATATTACATATATCTCCTAAACAGAATTAATTAAAGCCATAAGATCAGTTTTGTCATGATCTTTGTAAAAGACTAATCTTTTCTGATAACATCATAAGATATTTATTTATTTATTTTCTAACTCTCACTTATACTAAATACTAAAATATAAAAGTTAATTAGTGAAAACAATCTATAATAATAAATAAAAACAAATAATTAAAATGTGAGATCCTCTACGATGAATGTAATATGAGTTAACATTAGTATATTGTTGCCTAGCCTTCTCAAAACATTTTTACAACTGGATTTGAACATTAATTCAGTATTGTGTAAATAAATCAGGTAAGTAAAATAAAAGTAAGCTTAGTAATATAGACCAAAGTTCAAACAATGGTTGTTACAGAAGTACACGCAACCAGCTTATTGGATCCTTTACATCTAAAATTTCAATTACAGGTCGTAATTTATATTATCTGGAGACAAAAAAGTATAAGCACCCTTTCCCAAAATGTAACTACAATAATTCAACGTTAACAATTAAGTCAGAAGAACCTCCACAATAGAGAGATGCATTAAATCCCATAGAACAATTTGTATACAACAAATATAATTTGTTTAATACAATTTGTATTTTAAAACATAATATTGTTAACTAGAATAATTGGTTAAATTGAACCATGATCTAATTTTATTCAGTATAAATAAGAGAGAGAAAGCAAAAGTTGTCAATATTTTATTTGGTTTATTTCTGTTAAATAAAAACAACACTGAAAGGAACTATTTACAGAGGAAAGACTGAAAATCAGAAATAAATCTAGCATTATGGTAAAAAAAATAAGCAAAAAGAAAATAAAAATCTATAAGGGTGTATATTATAATAAATATATTTTTTAAATAGGTTAAAATAATAAAATAATGGTAGTCTCTACACATTAAAAAGAAAAATATTTATTGTAAATAGTAAAGGATGTTTGTTCCCTTAATAAAAATTATAAATAATTGTAAAAAAAATAAATAAAAATTAAATTTTGAAATTTACCGCATTTCTATAACAAATCGCTTGAACACAATAGTAAAACATATTGGGTTAAGTTCAAGCAAATTTATCGGGAACGGATTGCGAATCAGAATCGTACTCTCGAATCCCACCTTCCGAAGTTCGGGCAAAGGAGTCCGGATTTTTTCCGAATTTTTTGGCACGTTCGAATCAAACTAGCCGGCAGCTGCAAATTCAACCAACACAAAACAAAAACAAACAATAATGTATTAGCCGTTGTTAAAGATAAAACTCCTTTGTTTTTTTTATACAATAAATATTATTTAATATTATTAAGAAATTATCGTACATTTATTTTCTTAATAAGTATGATTATTTTACAAGAACACTTAAAATGCAGCCATTTCCTTTCATTCAACTATTTTATTAAATAAAACTTTAAACCAAAATCCCCCCTCCCCCCCCAATAGCTCAAAATACCTTCTGGAAATGCCGTTAAGTTAGTCCCAAAATGACTGATATTAAGTCATGCAGAAAGCACATCTTAAGTTAATTTAGACCCAGGACTCAGTAAAAATAGTCAGTACGGTAGAATTCCCAACCAAAGATGGCAAACAAGCATATAAATAAAAAACTAGCATTTAGACTACTTTTTTATCCCCGTGTAGAAACCAAGTTTTGTAAGTCTAGTATAGATTGAAAAGGAGTAGCTGCTAATGAGGAAACCACCATGTTTTTTAACTGCTCGAGTACAATCAATTGCTATTATTTTGTATTCAGACTACCTGAAATTAAAACTGTGAAAATAAATATGTAAATCAAGAATTTTATTTTAGTTCAGTAGTACATATTGTTTATTTACCAGCATAATTATCNAAAAAATTTAAAACACTCGATTCAATCTCAACTTTCCTTAAATGCAATTAATAGACACTCAATTCGTATTCGACAACTCTGAGTGTCCAGGTGAAGAGTTGGTCCTTAAATTACCGAAACATGCAAACATACCATGTTTGACATTCTTTGATGGTGCAAAATAATCCCAACGCACAGTGCTATCAACGCACTAACTCTCGTTTGGCACAGACTGTAAAGCAAGAACCAGCATGATCTTGATGAGTGGCTGTATAACTACTAGAGCAGCAATGTTATAAGTTTCTTATATCTCCTTATTCATTTGATTTGCATTTCCCCTTCATATTATTTGGTGTGATTGAAATTTAACACTTTGATAATCATTAATGACAATTGATATCCACTATGAAGAAATGATCCTTCTATCCAGAAGAAGGCTAGGGTTGAATATATACTAAAATAAATTAAAAACCTAAAATGTCTAAAAAGTTTTTTTAACAAATAAAACTTAGGTGCATTCATAAAACACAACAAAACCAAAATCAATGGTACAAACTGGCCCAATCAATAACTCAATTGTCTAGAGAGCACCATTGAGCTATTGCAGTAATGGTGCAATACAATCTGTTTCAGGCCAGCTCATTGATTATGAACAACTTAAGTCCTAAATTTATTGATTTTACAAATCTTCTAGTCACAAGAACCTATTGCGTTGAATGGACCTGGTGATATTTTCAATGTTGTGTATCCCTAAATTAATTTGTATCGTCGAACATTGTAGCTCTATTACTGCTCAAATAATTCTAATAATTATTCTTCCTTTTATTATTCTAAGGCTGTTCGTATCTTTTCAAATTAATCTCTATGTTTACTTGAAAAACTCTGTTTTAGCAATTTTCATGGACGTAGAAATGTGAAGAGAGTTGAAATGTAAGAGAAAGATGTCCTAGAAGACTTATCTCTATAAGTTTAACAATTTTCCAGGAAATCCTGGAGCTTTAAAGCCTTGTCCATGCTATCAAAAGCCTGCTTCTAGTTGATGTATACTAGATAGAGGTCTTTATTGTACCCATACAACTTTTTTTTTTTACGAATTGCTAGAGAGAACACCTAGTCTGATCTGCTTATTCTCTTTCTAAATCCACCCTGATAGTCTCCTAGGACATCTTTGGCACACACTTCAACTCTTCTTTGAATAATCGCCCAGATTAATTTAAAAAAATAAATCAATACAAGGATTGTGGTGTAAATTTAAGACAAGTCGGTTTTTTCTTCAATAAGCTCAGTATAAATAACCCGCTCGATAAGTGAAGTGGTCTAATACTTAAATCGACCAAAAGGGTATTATTGCTAGAGAAATAAAGGAAAATAGTAATATCAATAGAGAATAAATATCAACAATGCCCAAATGCTGGCTATAATTATAAATTTTTAATAAGTGCAACATTTACTTTACAGTAGGCTTTACAATAAGGTATAAGTCCTTTGTTATTAATATTATCTCTTCAATTAAGGTAAGTAGTACTGCAGATCAAGATGTAGGTTGTCAAAATAAAATTGTTATGTTAAATGAATGCACCTATAATGTTTGCCACAGCATACAATATTATCTAGCCCCATTTAAAATTATGTTTATCAATACAAACATAATTTTAAATTTTCTGTAATAACTGCTCACTAAAAAATAAATACGGAAAATTCAATCAACCGAAAAATTTTAAATTATTGACAGATATTTTCTAGGCTGCAAAAACAATGTAAAATGAATCTATATGTATAAATAAGTAAACATTTTAAACTCACTACATATTGAAGGGTTTGCTCTTGTAGAATTCACTGTTGGCGCCAAATAAGGATACCTGAAAATAAGCAAAATGAAATCTTGCATTAGATACAAATCAAGAAAGTAAGAAAAAAAAAAAAAAAAGTTAAGCAACCACCAACAACAGTATCATTAATAAATACAGTAGAGTCCCACTAATCCGAAAATCTGCCTAATCCGAACAGGTTTTTGCACTAAAAGATGCGTCACCATCCATGAGGTTGTTTAATTGAAGAGCTTTTTCTTGGATTAGAGGGCCAGTGATTGGGATTCCTTTCAGTCTTTCTTGAGAAAACCATAGGAAAACCTCTTCGTCTAATTTATCGAAAGATGAAACAGTCGTCTTACTACGTTTTTCAATGGTCTCTTCACTTGAGGTAGCGCAAAACATCTCAATCATACTTCTATTTTTTTCCCCAATAAAAAATTGTGTGGTTTCTTTTATTTGTCCCTTTTTTTCTGCAACTTCATAGGTTTATTGTGGGTCGTTAAAGGGTTGAAATAACTTTTCTTCACACTCATGCTTTTAACATTTGGCTTTTTTTAACATAAAAATGTAAAACTTCGGCTTAATCCCAGCACGTCTATGCCTCGGAGAGGGACGAAACATAGCCAAATGTTAAAAGCAAAAGTGTGAAGAAAAGTTATTTCAACCCTTTAACGACCCACAATAAACCTATGAAAACATTGTAGCTTTTCCTACGTTAATTTACAAAAATCAACATTATCCGAATTTTCGCTAATCCGAACAGGGTTCGGTCCCAATTAGTTCGGATTAGCGGGACTCTACTGTATACAATTTAAGACAATGAATTTTAGTAATAGCTAAATATCTCATAATGCTAAAAAAAAACCCCATTTTGTTCTAAAATTTGTCATAACTTAAAATTGAGCTGCTTTGCAACAATTAAAATAAATATCTGTGGAACTAAGCTTCAATTCAGGTAAAAAGAATAATACCTTAGACAAATATACAAAACAAGTAATCCTTAAAGTACGTTAAAAGAAAAACAAATACACCTGCTAGCTTGCTGCTCTTCAAAGTTAGATAGATTCCTTTGAATTATCGACATTAGGTAATCAAAAGAATCTCATCGATATGTCGCTTCAATAAAATTTTAACTATATAATACATGTTAACGTGTATAAATGGTCTTTTTTATACTCATTAACAGGCATTTATACATATAAAAATTCAAATAACATCTAATGCTTATTTGCAGAGAGAGAAGGTAATTACTTTATAAAGGTTTTTTTGGCTAAATGAGATTTGGACAAAGCAAAGAATTTCAAAAATACAAAGATATCGAATTAAAAAGTTAGTAATGCATGACCAAAAGAACGTATATTTTGATTGGGTTTGATGGCCTAGTGTTTAAATATAGACAAGTAACTTTAGACAGGCTCTAAAAGACATTTGAACTATGTTATAATGATGTGGATACGTAGAGAGCTAAGTGCTGCTTTATCAAACAAAAATGTTATGACAAACAAACAATACTACATAAAAGACAAATAAAAACATTGATTTGAGTTTAAATACTAATGAACATTTGGATAAACAAACCTCTCAAAATTACAAATGGCAAAGGTCTGCTTTCAGATAATACAGACAAACAAAAATGCACTTTTATGCTTACTAAGAAAAGTTCTGTCTCCTTGATATAAGACTACACGCAAAGACAATATCTATTAACACGAAATCAAATAGACTTACTGAGAAATGTTCTGTCTCCTTGATATAAGACCAAACACAAAGACAATATCTATTTCAACTTGAAGACAATATCTATCTTCAAGCGCAGAGATCAAATAGACTTGCTATGAAAACTTCTGCCTTCTTGATATAAGACTAAACGCAAAGACAATATCTATTAACATGAAATCAAATAGACTTACTAAGATATTTTCTGTCTCCTTGATATAAGACTTAAACACAAAGACAATATCTATTAATATGAAATCAATAGATATTCCAATTGATTAAGAACATTTAGACAAAATAAAAGTTGACAAAAGCTCTACACTCAAGTACTGATACTACTTAATTAATAGAATATAAACAATTAATGCAATCAAAAGGGTTGTGTTGACTTTTCTACAAGCTCAAGGAGAATTTTTCTACAAGCTTTTTTATCCATAAAATCATTAACTTGTCACATTTTTTTAAATGTTTCCTCGTCTAAAAGCCCTTAAGATACAATAACATCGGCCTGCCTCTTCTACAAATTACATTTTTTAAATGTTTCCTCGTCTAAAAGCCCTTAAGATACAATAACATCGGCCTGCCTCTTCTACAAACTAAACAATAAGAAAGTAACCCATAAATTTGGTAAAAAGAAAACTTCGTAACAGGAATATGTCATTCCAGAATGTAAATGCCAACTTTGATAGTATGTAATGATAGTATAATGAATGGTCACTATGTTATTCACTATTCATTTAAAAGTGAGCTTACACTAAACATCACAGAATACAGACATTAACTATCGCAACAAGATCCTTAACAGTTGTATTCTCCAATATGTGATGGCAACTCACATATCAAAGAGGTGTACTTCAAAAAAGCAAACATCGTATTCACTCAAACCTTTAATACCAAAACCCAAACCTTTGTGTCAAACATAACAAACCTTTATACTAAAAACCTTTTTTAGTTTTTAATTTCTCTCAATCTTTAAATATTGTTTTCATTTTTACCATTTCATGTTACCTTCTTGTAATCTTACTTGTTTAAGTTGACTACTTTGTTTATAGATAATCTGAAGAAGGCTCCATCAGAAAATCCAAAATTGGTTAAATTGTTCAAATTACAATCATTTTGTGAGGAGAGGATGTTTGGTTTTTGAACACCTCTGTCATGATGTATCACAACAAACCAAATTGCTTAAAATAATAACAAAACTACCATCATGAATAAACAACGCTACTTCGAAAATAAAAAATAAACCGCATAAATCAAAATTTTAGAGTCCAACAACAAATATATGACTCTTCTGCTTATAGCTCATATCAGAAAAATCATGGAAGGTTAATAAAGGAAAAACATAAAAAAAAATCCAAAACTAAACTCTTTCAAAAAATATTACTGCCTGATGTTGTAATCAAAAAGAACAAAAGAGTCTAATTAATGTTATAACTACGTTGTTAGCAATATATCACTATTAATAACAAATAAAAATGAAATTCTATACCAAATGTACTATAAAATTGATAAGAAAACGACAACAAACCTAAATAACGATACATCGTTACTTAAGAATGGAAATTAATATCTATTTTATACTAATTTATTGATAAGAAGTGAATTAAGTACTTATTTACTACTTTATTAAGAAAAACAACCAATTTTAAATTTGATAACTAACAGAAAGAGTTCTCAATCAACAACAACAACAATTGCAAAGGAACAAATGCAAATTTCTACAAACATTTGTGGATTTCGAGCTCATAGAGTACATTCTAATAGCTTTTAACTATTATAGCTCTAATAGAGTAACTATTATACTGCTTGTAATAGGTTTAGAGTAGATCTTGCAAATTTTCACATCTATTCAGCAACATGATAAGACTAATAGTGAATTAATGACATTAACAACAAATTTGGACCTGCTTTCACGTAATAATCACCTGCACTATGCATTTTACATACAGTACTGGGTGCAATCAACTATCTTTCATAATTAATGCACCACAGTCATTATTATTTAATTCAAACACGAAAAAAATATATTTCTCAGATTATATTTAACTAATAACAATGATATAAACTTACAAATAGGTAGAACAGACACTTTAGGAGGGTAACTAACCAAAAATAAACAAAATTAATATCCAAAAACCAACTAAATAAATAACATTTACTGGTATAATTCACTATTTGCGTGATACTAGGTACTAATTAGCGACCAAATCTCTATTAAAGTCACTATATTTAAGAAAATAAAAATTACGGAATATTATTGGTTTTTGAAAGTTTCACTTTACAAATATCAATTCACCCAAAGTATAATATCAATGTTTATATTATGAAAGTAGGTAATGCAATTTTACTTAAGGACTTTTAAGTTAGCATTTTATAATAATTTGGCTCACTTTTATCGTTAATAAGTAAAAAGTTCGGTAGAACAAGATAAAAATATCAGATAGGCAGAGTAAGGTTATCTATCATTACAGTTTCAAAATTAGCGTCAAATATCGCAATAATTAAGTTTAATCTATGTTCAATACATTAAATTGAAAAGGATTTTGATATTAAATCATAAATAATGCAGTTTTGAACGGGATTTCATTAAAAACAGTCCCATAGTAAACTTTTGACCTTAAAATAATAATTGATAAAATACGATAAAATATATAAAGTTAATACTTTCTAAATGTTGTAATTTATTACTTTATCGATATAGAGCAGTTTTAGACACTTTTAAAGTCCGAAAATACGGCTTAAATGTATAAAATAGGTTCGTCTGGGTATATCACGTAGACCATTAACGATGTAAACATTGGAGACTTCTACTAACCAAAAGGTTTTCCCAGACATTCTCGTAGACAAATCTCATAAATAAGAATGCGTCTTAACAAATACATTATTAAAATAAGGCTAAACATGACTTATTTAAAAAACGAAAACATTGATTATACCAGTAATTAAAGCCTATCCCACAAACTACATTTTAGCCCCATTAACATTGACAACACAGATGGCAGCACCCGCGGTACACAAGACTACGATGCGAAGGAAAATATCAGACCTTAAAACTTATATAAACAAGCTAATTGCAGCACTTTTATCATACATTTAAGAGTAAATATGATGGAACTAATTTAAAAAATGCATTTGTAGTCGATATATTGAAACCTACGTAATTCTTCCAGGTCCTGTCAGCAGACTAACCAACATGTCCTCAATCGTCGACTTGCAGAGATCGAGACGAGTTACTCAGATATTTCTTCGCTATGTACACTTAAAAACAATCGCTTTAATTACAATAGTACACTATACAACCACTAATTCACTCGAAACTCGGATATTATTACAGAAAAAAGGCGATATACAGTCTCTTGGCGCCATCATACCCCGAAAAAATAACTGTAGAGTTTAGGTCACGTGACCATACTACTAGATCTCGGCTTTCACGAGAAATTTTGGGATCCAGATTCCAACAAGTTAGCCACAACATTACGCTTAAATTTACCTAGCTTTTATTTATATTTTGTTTTTAAGGCTATAAAATAGCCCGGTAGTTATATTTCTAGTTTAAGTTCGACTAAATATATATCTTTCTTATTAAATAGTCAATTAAAATATAATTTTTAAGAAAAAAAATTATAATTTATCAAAACACCGTTATCGTTCGGTTGGTAGTACCGTTTCGGTTGTTGACCATTTGTCAAAACAGTAACAAAAATATTGACTGAAATATTTTTAAAATTCCAACTAAATATGAATATATCTTGATATTAATGAGAGTTTTACTGTTTTTCATTTGCTGCATCAATTGAGGATTGAAAATGAGCCAGGTAAACAACGTTTCAAGTTTTTTCTCTAAGAAAAATTATCGTGTTTTTAGTTTTGTTGAATTACGTCATACTATTCTCATGCCTGTCACTTAACATGCCGACTATTTTTTCCGTTGATATTTTACCACTATTTTGATTACATAATTTTTTTTAACCGCTAATACTTTCTGTTTTTATAATTTACCTTATTTGCGGCTTTTTTATTGTCCCTGTAATTTATAATAATTATAACTGGTAATTAAAAGTTTATATTTTATACATTAAGTTACTTATTTAAAAGTTTCTACCTGCACATTTAATTAGCAGTCAAAAATTCAATTACTGTGATCTCATTTGATACCGAGAAAAGTAAGATACTTAACGTTTTGGTACAAATGAATAAAAAGCATGAAATGAAAACATAAGTTGACTATTAAATAAGAATAATATGACAGGTGAAAAATGACATTATGTTCCCATAAAGAGGATAATTTATAAGAAAATTAATTTGGGTAATTTATCCAAATCCCAAGTTGAGAGGAAAAAAACACGAACTCTCTAGTAATATTAAAACATTTCATTCCGGGCCTTGTTACCGTATTCTAAAGCTTAGCCAGCATTCCTATTGAAGTAATTAATTTCTCTTGGATTTTGTTCTTGTGCCTATATACTTAATTAGTTTAAATTACTTTCAGTGAAATAATTTCACTATTGTTTTAAACGTGTTTTATTTGGTTTAATACGATTCAGTTCTGTTTCAGTTCAAGACCCTTTAACTATGTTGTTTGAAATTGAATTAACTTTAATATTTTATATCTTTGTGTCTATTCTGTTAAATGTAATCCTCTTACCATTGGCTAAATCAGATTGTACGTGCCAGAAAAATTTTTCCTACAGGGTAGGGAGGAACAGTGCGTAAGAGTGGGTAGGCTCATATCAAAAGCTTTACCGAAACTTCAAAGATATATATAGATTTCCTGCTAAAATTTAGTCTACTGTGGCTCAAGATGGCTTACATTTAACCCCCTAAAATTTAGTCTACCCTGGCTCAAGGTGGCTTACATTTAACCCGATAAAATTTAGTCTACTGTGGCTCAAGATGGCTTACATTTAACCCGATAAAATTTAGTCTACTGTGGCTCAAGATGGCTTAAATTTAACCTGCTTAAATTTAGTTTACTGTGGCTCAAGATAGCTTACATTTAACCCGCTAAAATTTAGTCTTCTGTGGCTCAAAATGGCTTACATTTAACCCGCTAAAATTTAGTCTACTGTGGCTCAAGATGGCTTACATTTAACCCGCTGAAAGTCTACTGTGGTTCAAGTTCCCTTACATTTAACCTGCTAAAATTTAGTCTACTGTGGCTCAAGATGGCTTACATTTAACCCAGAGCTGTCCTTAGAGATTAAGGCACCCCGGTCAAGGACACCTGAGGGCCAACCCTCACTGTCAAATTCATCTAGTAGTATAAATATTGAAATTTAAATGCCTGGCTGCACCCCCATGACATTACTTGAAACTCCCCTTAGGGAAGGGCCTGGCTTTGATCTAAAGTGTTATGAAATGTATTCCAGTTTGATCATGGAATTAAAATTTACAAATTTATCTTTATTGATGATGAGGACATAGCTTGACACAGTAAAGCAATAATGTAAAATTCTCTCTCTAAAAATATTGGCGCTTCTTTTATCTTTAGATTATAAATATTTATGGAGAAAATCAATATTGTTATAATGTTGAAACATTTTACAGTTAACAATGTGACATTGTATTATATGGTTCAAATGTAGTTTCAGGCTAAAGAAGTTGTCGAGCAGACTTGTAGAACTGCTGAAGAATTTATTAAACATTATTATGAAAGTATAGACAAAAGAAGACATGTAAGTAATTTTAATATTTATTTTATCCAAATAGTAAGTATATAGGGTGATGGGCGATATATGTACAAAAATAAATAGGGAGATTCTAACTGACGTTTTTTGTAGCCAATGATGTTTAGAATCACCCTATTTACTTTTGTACATATATCGCCAATCACGCTGTATATATAAGCCATAATATGCTATTCATATTTGAAGAGAATAACGAATAGCATATAATGCCTAGACTAAGTCTTGCAATTCCAGATTAAACATTGTTTTTGTAACAGACTCTTACTTTTAGGATTTTTAGACACAATTTACTCGAAACGTTTTAATTTGAAATGTTAACCCATTGAAAATAATTTGCTTGATTTACAAATGTTGGACTTCCTTTAATCAAACTACTTTGTATTGAATACTATTTAAATAACACAATGTTAAATATGTTGAATGTAATTCCATTTTTTATAAAACATTAAAAATATAAACTTTTTTTTAAGAAATGTCAAGTGACACAAAAATGCATAATAAATAAACCACACAGAAATCACAGGATCGAATACAAGTCACCACACAGAATTTTTATCCAAAAAAAAAAGTCAGAATTGTTATAAAAAAAAAAGTTTAATAATAAATCCTATACATTTATGCTTTTACGTTGTGTGAGTCATTTAGGTTAAGAAATTGTTTATAAAACACACTTTGAAAACGTTCATAAAAATTTTACAGTTATTGAGTTTTTCCAAGCAACGATGTCAATCAGTGATTGCGTAAGAGTGGGTGACCCTAAAATTTGTTGGAATGTTTTGGATTGGTACAGAGTCTATGTGCCAAGTTTAACCTCGATTGGAAGACTGGAAGAGTGTTAATTATCCCACCTAGATTTTGACGACAGCCACTGACAAACAAACAAACAAAATCGAAGTTAATATAAAGGATTTAAAAACCTATAAGTTTAAGAATTTTAATCTGTTAACAAGAATTTTTTTGGCTAATCTTAAATAATTGTTTAATTTTAATTCTGATATCTACAAAATTGCAATTCACTAAGAAATTAATTATTATTTATTTTATTAGGAGACAGGAGAACATGATAGCTATCATAATACCAGATATTGTTTTTAAACGTTAGTGTAAGGTTGTCTGAGATAAAATTCATTCCATAATAAATTCATATTACCTTCTAATTCATAATATAATCTCAATGAAATGTTGCCTAGACCTCCATTTGGGGCTGCTTCGACACTGAGGGGAAGGGTGCATAGCACTCCAGTGTCGCTAGGTCATAATTAATAATACAAACTAATTATACCATCGATACCTAAACCTTTTTCATGAGGAAATGTCAGTAATTGTTCTATCACTTAATAATTTTGTTGTTATTTTTGGCTGTTCCACAAGTTAGACAACAGCTCTTTTACATAGTGATTTTAATTCCTTCAAAAATTGGGGAAAAAAGTCATTGATCAACTATTTCACGTCTCGACTTAATAAGGATAAAAATACCACTTTGTTGTTACTGTTTGTTATGATTATTATTATTTTTTTTTTCTTTTTGGGTTTTAGTCCCGTTCGACTGCTCATAGGGTCATTACAGGACGGGGGTTATCCGACCACTTTACTCATCTACTCGATGAGATCATCAGTGTGAAACATGTCTGACCCCTCCGGGATTCGAACTCACTTATGATTATTAAAAACAAATACATATTACGCTTAATAATACTGAATTCACTGAAGAGAAGTTTTAGGAATTAAAGCTATTTTGACCAACCCAAACGCAATAATCTCCGCTGTTGAATGAAAACCAACCTGATAAAGTTATGTGTTGTTAAGGGGTCAATCCTATGATTCCATATCGTAAAAGCTTCCGTGAAGGTAACTGATTTACTCAGTATTGAAGACACTATTAACAACTAGGGTGGCGCTTAGAATCTTGCCTAATGCCGGGTTTACACAGATAGATAAACAGGATAGTAGAGTGCACTCTACTTCCCACTCTACCAATTTTACTAGCTACTCTACTCGCCACTCTACTCTACTGAGCGTTTTTTCGGGTTTCTACGGGTAGTTACTCTACTCTCGTGTTTACTCTACCCGTGTAAACCCGGCTTAAGGGTGGCACTTTATCAAGAGACTCAAGACCTACTACTATTTACTTTTATTCATAGGATTAATCTTATTACGCATTATTATAAACTTGAGATTTGTTTTTCAATTGGTATAAAATATAGTGAGTGGGCGGCATCAGCTTGGTCTGGCACAGTTTGGTTTTGCATATCCCTAGTGCTGAGTGTTGTTATGTTTTTTCTTCCTAGTGTAATTATGTTTCTCCTCTCTAGGAATTGATCTCTAAAGGCCCGGTCACACCGTAGTATTGGCCACGGACCAAATACTTGTCCACCAGACAGTCCGCTTCCTGTGGGACCAGGCCTTAATTGTTTGTGTTTTGTCTTTGCTTCAAAAGGAGGATTGATGCTGTAGACGTAGATTCTTTCATTCAAAATTTTAATAAGTTCAATAAATGCCTTTCAAGTATTATTTCTTTTATTTTTAAAAGCTTCTGTTTTTTTTTTACAGCTACTTCAGAAGATGTACATGGATACTGGAGTGCTTGTCTGGAATGGTAATGGTACATCCGGTAGAGATGCCATAGGAAAGTTTATTTTAGATCTTCCAGTCAGTGAACATAAAGTTACATCTCTTGATGCTCAACAAATTTTAGGTAGTATTTTATTTTTTAATTGATTAAAATTCCTTTTTAGACTTCAAATTACATCAACCTATTATAAGAGTGCAAAAATTTACTTATTAAAGATTGCTATTCAAACCATGATTTAACGTATCTCAAAACATTTTTGGTTTAAGAAGGCCTTTCAAGAGGTTTGTCGCCCATTAAAGCAGAAATGGATGAATAGTCAGCTGCAGTTTTATTGGATATTTCAATATTTACTTTACTTAAGAAACATTTTTTACCCGTTACTACTTGATGTTTTGTTTTCAGACACAGTTACACCAAACAAGTTGGCTTATTTAATCAGTGTACTTGGTGATGTGAAATACCAAGGTAAATTGCCAAGAAATTTCTATCAAACTTTTATGATTACCAACCACGAGGATAAATGGAAAATAGTTAGCGATAACTTTAGATTCCAAGTGCCCGTACCGTCATGACACTCATCTATCTACAACAACATTAATGACATCGAGCTTATTTGATTTAAGCTTCTTAATATTTTCAATCAAAGTAATTTTATTTTAATATCTACTGTAAACGATGGAAGTTTCAGATTACTGATAAGTTTAAATATTTTTTGATGTAATATATTTTGTACAATAAAGCTTTTCTTAGAATTTTAATTTGCCTTATTTTTATGGAACATTATTAAATTTACCTCACCTCTCATATAATTTTTACTTTCTCTTTTACAGAGTGTGTAGAGAGGAAGTATTGTGATGTGGTTAACATTTATTATGAATCTTTTTTTTTTATCAAATGACAGTTGTTGTGCAGACAAGTGGAGCCAGTACTATTAAACCTATTGTTGGCAATCCATACCTAGAGATTCAATTTTAGGGTATTCAGGGTGTCCAGTGGTCGGGTATTAAAAAATTCCCTGACTTTTCCAGGTTGTTAAGGAAAATTCCCTGACCCATGATAAGTCGTTAGCATAGTGACGAATTGAATTTTGTGTTGAATTTTAGTGGTTTTTTTTTAGGTTTGAATTAAGTGACTCAAGTTTTTCAATTCTTGTTTTATTTGCTATACATATTTATTTCATGTTTGGTTTTTTCTAGTCAATTGTAATGTTTTTGTAGAATAATATGTTAATATAACTTCTACTTCCTTCACTTTTTCACATACGCCTCAATTTAATTTTATTGTTAATTTTATTAAAAAAAAAAAAAATATATATTTTTGTTTCAGCCTGTAATTATGCCAAAAAAATTGCACAATAACTGAAGGGTACTTAAACTGAAGACGAATAAATGAAGAAGCAACTGTAGCACATGCCGTTTTGGCATAATTACAGGCTGAAACAAAAAT
>KZ651101.1:1526954-1547676 GCA_001010745.2 Gerris buenoi | reverse complement strand
TTGTTGTTTTCTTAGGGTATTAAAATTATTTATTTTTTACAAGCTTGTTATTTATTATTTAAAGTGCATGTTAATTTACTTACTAAGCTAATAAAATGTATACTCGTAAATACGAGAGCGTAATATATTAATGGTTTCGGGTTTATTTATTTGAATCGATTTTATTATATTTTGTTTTTTTAGAGATAATCAATTTATCTTGCATTTATCGTTGCAGAAACACATGTTTACCAATATGAACGTAAAAATAATATTATAAGAGAAACGAGTTATGAGGCAACTCGAACACCCGAAAGGGTCCACAGCTTGTGCTGATTTACAATGTATATCAACCTTTATAATAATTTAAAGAAAATCATGTATGAAACATTGTAATAAATGGTATAAATAAATAAATAAATTACAATAGCATATTGCTTCTGAGCTTACTGAAGGTAACAGAAGCAAGTGATTGTTCCGAAGAACAAACGTTTTTTAGGTCTCTGATTTATAAAATTCCAAGTCAGAAATACCTAATTTGAGACACCAGGGAACATTTTTGGTTCCATGTCGGTCTGTCGCTCAATTTTTCAGAATTTTTCAGAACATATCTTAAAACTACTTATTTGATTTTATTGAAATTTGGATAGTAGGTCCATTATTAGCTCATTGTTGGTCCCATATAAGTTTCAACCTTCTGCACCAATTTGATTCTCTTTCTCCTGCATACATACAAACATGCATTTATTTACACCTATATCATTAAAAGCAACTATCTGATTTTTTTGAAATTTGGATGGTTTGTCAGAATTAGCTGGCAGATGGCCCCAGATTAATTTCAACCGTCTGTGCTCTCTACATTTTGCTAAATTGATACTTCAATTAACGTAAAATATCAAAAAAATGTTGACAGTTTTTAAAAAAAAAATGAGAAAATCTTTTATATATATAATCGAGTAGTGTCCTGACGACGGCGACGACTCACCTATAAATTATTTATAACAGTAAAAATTGATTAGCCATTAGCTGGGATTGAACCAGTGACCTCCTGTGCGTCAGTCGAAAACGCTACCATGACGCCATTCCATTGTAATGAAACTCCATGCATAAAACTTATTATTTAAACAGTAAATATCTATTTAAATATGTATTTTAATTATAACTTTTTTTTTAACCATATTTATTCTTCCTGTTGCCATCGGCATAATGGCTAGTTAAATATATTTGACAATAATAGGTTTTAATGATATAAAATCATTAACGTATACAAAATTGAACGAGAGGGAGCTATGTGCCACACTAATTGGCAGAGTATTATTTTAATTCAGATCATTTTACTAATTTCAATTTTGACCACTTCAATTAGGCATAATTTGATGATCAATTAAAGTAGTCAAATCCATTCTGTATTAAGTGTTTGACAATAAACTGATCCAAGTTTTGCTATTTGAGTAAGTTCTACGAAATATCAATAGAAATAATTAATTATCTATTTCAAGAGACTACAAGCTTCTTATTTTAATTAAGAATTTATCAAGTCCACATAGTGCAACCTTTAGCTACTCTTCTAATACAAATCTGTACATCCTTTTCAAACTTAAGTTTTTTTTTTTTTTTCTTCTTTTTTATTGGACACACAAAATAACACGTTTTGTTAAATAATCATATTCTTCAAAGATAAATACATAAAATAAAAATAAAAAGTCTTCATAAAAAAAACCAGAGAATAAAAAAAGAAAGAAAGAAATAATAAAAGGGAAAATAAATTCCAGATTTAATTTTAAATAAATATAATATAAAATATTAAAAATAAATTGGTTCCTCGTATTGGGGGAAAAAAATAAAATTAAAAAACTATACGCATCTTCCTTTTTTATTAGTAACAATATATTATATATTTTTTATGAAATGAGTTAAAAGAATACTGATTTTATAGTAACAAGATAAAAATAAAATATAATTTTGTTTTCAATGTGTATGATAAGTAAAAATATGTGAAAAAAAAAGTATTTGATGGAACATCATATTGGAAGTTCTAATAATATTGATTTATATTCTTTGAACTGCCATTGGTAGTTCTTAGTACATAATTTATAAAATTACTTGTCACATACATTTTTTTTATTACCTTATAAACCTGGTCCAAATATCGCATAATAAGAAAAATTAATACTAAACAAACAAATGATAAATGTGCATAAAGTTTACAAGTTACAATTAAGTTTACTTTACTTTTATTAGTTAACTTATAACAGTTTACAAGAACAAACATAAAGAAACTTAAATTTTTCTTCCTTCCTTCTTTTTTGAAAATATATACATATATAAATATATACATATGCAATNGAAAAAAAATAAAATTAAAAAACTATACGTATCTTCCTTTTTTATCAGTAACAATATATTATATATTTTTTATGAAATGAGTTAAAAGAATACTGATTTTATAGTAAAAACATAAAAATAAAATATAATTTTGTGTTCAATGTGTATGATAAGTAAAAATATGTGAAAAAAAAAAATTTGATGGAAAATCATAGGTTTGTTCCAACCACACTTCAAACTGGTTTGGAACTGTCCGAAACAAGCGCAACGGACCACAATTGGTCGTTTTTCGCTAATGCGCATGCGTCAAACAGTTTGGAACTAGTTTGAAGTGTTGTTGGAACACACATCATATTGGAAGTTCTAATAATATTGATTTATATTCTTTGAACAGCCATTGGTAGTTCTTGTACATAATTTATAAAATTACTTGTCACATACATTTTTTTTATTACCTTATAAACCTGGTCCAAATATCGCATAATAAGATAAATTAACACTAAACAAACAAATGATAAATGTGCAAAAAGTTTACAAGTTACAATTAAGTTTACTTTACTTTTATTAGTTAACTTATAACAGTTTACAAGAACAAACATAAAGAAACTTTTTCTCCCTTCCTTCTTTTTTGAAAAAGATGGAAGGGAGGAAGACATATGCAATGCTATTTTTCCCTTCTTCTTTGGGTTAGCAGAGTGTGCTTACAATTCATGGATTATGTTAAAAGTGGTTTTTGTTAAGTGACCTGAGCTATTGATTTATATTATGAGCCGTTTAGAGCCAGAGTGGGCCATCCTCTGTAGAATTTGCTTCTGGAAAGTGATAGATTAAAAAAATTAGACAAACTTTCTCAAATAACAAGTACATAATTACCCAGTCAAGTGGTTTCCATTGGTACATTTAATTATTGAACATGTTATCAAAATGTATCATACAAATATCTTCTACTTGAGGGGAATCAAACCCGGCCTCTCTCCGTCCATATTTGAAGCTATTTTCTCAGGAACTAGATTTCTCCCTGGATAACAGCTCATTTTACCATTTTAAATAAAAAATGACGGACCCGTTTTTGAGAAATATTTTTTTTTTTTTACTTTTTGAGTTTTTGGGTGGGGGATAGCGCCCCAAAATTTGGAGCTGAAATTCATTTCTCAATTTAGTCAAATAATACAATAAGTTTTTAAAAAAAGGAGAAACAATTTTAATACATGAGTAAAAAAATAAGTTTAATTAACTTTAAATTTGCTATTTAAACACTATTTTATGATCAGTGTGTCCAGAAATTATTCTAGTCAATATCAAAACAGTTTAATTTAAGAATGTAGACTCTTCTGAGAGTAAATTAATTACTAAAAGAGCAAAATTGATCAGATTATTACAATAGCATTCATTATATCGTTCATTTTTGGGAATTTTATAAAATATTTATTGTTGTTCTCTTAGGTTATTAAAATTATTTATTTTTTAAATCATTATATCGTTCATTTTGTTAATTGTATAACATATTTATTGTTGTTTTCTTAGGGTATTAAAATTATTTATTTTTTACAAGCTTGTTATTTATTATTTAAAGTGCATGTTAATTTACTTACTAAGCTAATAAAATGTATACTCGTAAATACGAGAGCGTAATATATTAATGGTTTCGGGTTTATTTATTTGAATCGATTTTATTATATTTTGTTTTTTTAGAGATAATCAATTTATCTTGCATTTATCGTTGCAGAAACACATGTTTACCAATATGAACGTATAAATAATATTATAAGAGAAACGAGNCCTCTCTCCGTCCATATTTGAAGCTATTGTCTCAGGAACTAGATTTCTCCCTGGATAACAGCTCATTTTACCATTTTAAATCAAAAATGACGGACCCGTTTTCGAGAAATATTTTTTTTTTTTTACTTTTTGAGTTTTTGGGTGGGGGATAGCGCCCCAAAATTTGGAGCTGAAATTCATTTCTCAATTTAGCGGCCCGGTCGTTTAGGCTCCACATGTCTGCACAGACAAAATACAACTGACATTTTTTAAAAACCACTTTTTTGGACTCAAGGGACCTCAAAAAATCAAATTTCCGCGCCATCACAATAGCTTCATTTTTCAGGAGAAAGTACAAATGGATACTATTGTATGTTATTGATCAATCAGTTTTGTATAAAAATTGTTATAATTTATTTAAACTTATTTGGAAAAAGAATCCTTGATAATTGTTCCGTGATCCTCTAAGTGAAGCAACACAGACTATTTAATTGAGAATTAAATTTGTATTTGTTTTTAAAGTAAAAGATATTATTTGTTAATAAAAATTATTAATTGATTGCAGCATTTAATAAATATATTCTTATTTGTGATATCTGGACACATCTTATATTATATAATAATAATACAACAGAATAAATAAAAATAGTTGTCTGAAACCCTAATATAAACAATAAATAAATAAACAAATAAAATAAATTATTTAATAAATAAAATAAAAAATTATATTATAATGAAAAACTCAAAGAGAAAATTTTTTTCAATAAACTTCAGTTTATAAAAAAAATAAAAAGCAAAATAGTACAGACCTGGCAATGATCACACATTAGAGAGGACAAAACCAATTACAACAGTAAATTTAGTTACTATTAATCATAAGCTATTCATAATTAATTAATTAATTATTTTAAAGTATGAAAAACTTAAACATGTTGTTTGATATATATTTTTTTTGTTTTTATCCCAACTACATCTCCTAACCATTAACTTAAAACAACAGCAAAATTAAAATTAAAGGAAGAGAGACATAAAAAAAATCAATATACCTCTCTGCTCTAACAACTGAGAGCTTGATTTTGTTATTAATTTTCCGTCACCAGATTGATTTTTATCAGACAATTTCCCTTTATCTATAATGATAAGATTAATGATTAAAATCTCTAGGCAAGGATAGCTATTGATTTCGGGTTTCTTATTTTCAATCATCATACTTGCAAATCCTCTGAAAATCTAAACAATTCAAAGTTATTTTTATTTTAAGCGTCTAAAATAACTAGAAGAAATGCAAGTGGAGCTCTCCTCAGTTTTCATAATAAGTTTTGAACCCACTTTTTTCATCCAGATTTGAATTATTTCTGATCAAATTTGATTTTTTAAAATCGAATGATAATACCGATGCTTTTCTTCACTAACTGCCGCTACCTAATTATTGTCAAAATTAATCCAGTCTTGCCTTACTCCATTATTTAACATACATTATTTAACATACATTATTCCGTATATCATTAATTTTTTATCAAAATTTGTTCAGCTCTTTAATCAATTTATCTGATGATGATGATTTTTTATTTTACAGTGATCTTAACCGTTCTGCACTAATTATTTGTTAATATAGTTTTATAAATACAACTAATTTACACTTTGAGTTTCTTTAATTATAAATAAGTTTCACAAAGTATCATTGTGAATGAAAATCAACAGACTAATAATACATCAAGTGAATAATTAAAGACATATTGACATTACAAATAGTTGTAATTATTAATAATGTGCTTTCAATTATTATATATAATAATTATTATTACAATATTATTCCATTATCAATTTTATTCAATGCTAACAGCCTAACTTTAGGCCATTTGTATACGTATTTAACAAGTGACATTCAGGCCAAACGCATACATAACACAAAATATTTTTTTAGTAGGGTATGTACTTGTGGACTATGAGTATATATAAATCACAATTGCATATAAAATTGCTTATTAGGGATTATTGTTACATTTAAGACTATACAAAAGTTACAACTTAAAAAATATTTTGTGTAGAGTATGCGCCTGGCAATACAAGTACATATGGGGACATTAAAAATGATTTTTATGAGCATACTTACACAAATAGATTTTTTTTGCATTTTAATTACAATAATAATATATACTTTGTTTCTAAACAAAGTTTAATTATTTTAAACTTAGATAATTTTGGGCATAAGAATAAGGTGGGGGATTAAACAATTTATTATCGAGGTGGGTTAGAAAAAAAATGGTAAAAAATAGATTTCAATTTAAGATTTGGAAGAAAAAAAGGAACCAAATTTTGTCGTTAAAAATAAGCATTGTGAAACATAAACAAAAACAAAATTAAAGTTACAATCGTTCATTCTTTTACGACTTACAAAGGCTACTCCACATGAAATTTAGCAAGGCTAAAGAAATAATTTTTGGAAGGAGAAAATGTATTTAGAAATATCTAAATTACTTAGAACTGAAACAGGGAGCCAGGGTGACCGAGGTGCTAAAGGCGCCGCACAGCTATCACTGAGTTGCCATGATACTCTGCATTGCATCAATGAATCGCGGACAGTGCAGGGTGAGGGACACCCTTTATGGGGACTCTTCCCCCACGCTTTGACGCTCGATTACATAGCTTACTAATGACCACACCAAACTCGCTTCGGCGGTACAATGTACAAATCTATGATGTGTGAAGTAGCTGTAACTCTCCACCACAGGGCGTAAAAAGGGCCTAAGTGATGGCCTAATTGCAAGGTTTCGAACATGTGGTTCGTCCTACCCGTTCTAGTAGGAAGTACTAGACTACTACAACTACTAGAACTGAATTTGGGGTGTTCATAATATGAAAAGGTCAGTAATAATTAAATTGCAATTAAATTAAGTTTTACAGTAGCAGAAAAAATTGTATTACATTTTTTTTTAGCTCAAGTAAGTAAATTTCCTGTGGAATAACCTCTTTTTTTTAAAAAAAACGATAATTTTCAATGCATGTAAAAATGAAACAAAAAAATGTAAAAAAGGGTTCTTAAAGTATATCCATTTTTCAAAAACGAAATAGCTTCATTTATTATCTTTCATTTTTCTTATCATGGATTGCTTAATTAACAAGATATAAACAGTAAAACTTCAAAACAATACTAATTCAAGAATATATGTTGTATTCAAATAAAACATGTGATAAATAATAAAATTAATATAATGGACACATGTATTTAATACAACAATCCTCTATAATAATGATATAATTAAATAAATTTACAAACTTTAAATAAAAATTATACAGGGTTTTGTTAATATTTATAATTATTTAACTTTTACTTTCTTTTTTTTTTAAAAAAAAAGGATCACTTTAAACAAATATGTATTATTTTCTTTTCCTGTATTATTTGTGTAAACAATAAACAAAATACAGCTTTTTTGGTTCTACAATAAATTGTAAGAAGGATTATGCATCATACCAAAGCCTTTAGGTGTCTTTCACACCGAAGTAGCAAGTCGCTGGATGCATGCATCCTGGTGGCAAGAAGCATGGCATCTTGAACACCGATACTGTATAACTGAACAAGAGCTTTCACACCGAAGATGCAAGTGTGACGTGTATCCTAGATGCAAGTGGCACGTGCGACTCGAGAACCAGCCAGCTGGTGTTTTATTAGCGTGCGTCCTGGCGGGTCTACATACGTGCTCCACCATCGAAAATTCGTATTTAATTCACACATCGTCTGAAGAGTCGGATGATTGATAATTCATCATTTAAACCCAAATGCACTGAAAAAACTGAGGAGTTCAAACAAAAGAGATAAGAAGATGCAAGTAGCACGTGCCACTTTGGTGTGAATGCTCGTTTCATAAGGATGCAAGACGCACATGCCACTTGCGACCGGGATGCAGAGTGTGTCTTTGGTGTGAAAGACCCCTTAAGTTTGTCTTTTGAAAAAAGTTCCATTACATTATAATAAATGGATATAGGTCTAGGATATAGGACAATGGATATAGATATACCCTGGGATACAGATATAGGACATGGCTAAGGCATAGGAGGAGGATGATCCCATAGCTTGCTTATCTAAATAACTTTATTTTGTGAAAAAACACCAAAAAAGTTCAAACCTACCAACTAATACTTTTTCAACACTTAAAAAAAACTTAATGGCAAAACCCTAATCAAATTTTTATGACATCAGTAATTAATCAATCCATGATACCATCAAAAAAATATTATTAATCCACTTCAACTATCAAATATTATAAAATGAACTGAAATTATCAAAAAAAGGAAAAAAAAAGTATTATATTTTCTTTCACAATCTTATAATAATTAACAAAGAAATAGGGGAAATATTTGGCAGTTTACAGGTAGACATGGTTCCCAATTAAAGGATATCAGCCTTTTTATTATTTATTTTTAAATATATATTTATATTATTTTTTTGTGTGTGTGTTTAAGTTATAAAACGTAAAAAGGAAAAACAGTCGTATTTTCTAAATCTACAAATTTTACAGGATTTCCTACTCTATATAAAGGTAAAAATGCAATTACCTAAAAAAATATATGCAATTTTAAGAGATTCCATTTGTTTTTTTATTTAAACAGGCATTTTTTTAAATTATAATTTTAAAACGGAGAATATTAAATAAGATATTACTAGGACATTTTTTAAAAAACAAAAAATTTAAAGAAAGTGCTTGCTATAAATGCTGGACACTTTTCTTTAATGTAAGGTTGTGCATAATTACATAATTAATGTTACTAACTTATAATAAAGAATAAGAGGAAAAATAAAAAATATAATCTAAACAAAAAATGTTAACATTTGTTTGGTTTGCACAAAAGCTAATATAACTTTAATAGCTTTTTTTAGGAAAAGTGGTCGTCAAATTATAATGTCTTTTGTTTGGATTTAATTGCTTTCAGTTCATTCAATATTTAAACTTTTTTATAAAATGTTGATTATATAGTTGGACAATATTTTAGAATTGCTCTCACATCCAGTCTCTAAATAATTCATTAAATTTATTCAATCCTCTCATAAAATTTTTAAAATCCCCAAAAGATAGGATCCTCAAATGTAGGGAAGAACTCTCAAGCATTTCAAAGTAAAAGTTAGGGATATTTTAAGTGGTTTTTTGTTTAAGAAATGCTAGATCATCTAGTATATTTCTTGTATCTACATATTTTCCATTGTAGAGTGTAAGTTACATATTATATATGTATTAATAAGTCATTTTACAGTTCAAACACACTTAAATTTGTATTAGTAGTTTCAAATTAAAGGCATGAGAAAGTCCCTTGTTCTTTAAACTCCGATCTAGAGGAAAATCAATGTATTTCTACATTCTATGATATTTATAGTATTTTTTTGCTTTCTAGGTTCCGGAGGTAAAACATATTACAACTATACTCGTTCACATATTAAGATGACATAAAGTATCCATTCTGAACTATCATAGCATGGCCAATTAGTCATTAAACTAAGGTATATCACTTCTAGTTTCAAATACGTAAATTTCTAAATATTTTAGTATAACAATACCTTAATTTGTTGTGTGTGACAGTCAAAATTCTCATGGGGATTTGTTTTATGATGATTTAATGAGAGAATCCAAACATCTTGTGTTTTTTCATACATATTTCATAATTTTTATGAAAAAACACTTTTTTTTACCTTGTATCTTAAGAAACAAGAGCTCAAATGAAATGAAACTGAAATAATATCAAATTATAAAGAGGAAGTAAATTCTTTTGATATTACTTTTATACTTAATCCGAAATAAAAAGTAAATCATTTTAAACATCCTTCTTTTATTATAACAAAATTGTTTCAAAAATAAATCATGATTCACAAAGCGAGAGATTTTTGAAGACATTGAAGCAAAGCGATTTTAAATTAAAAAAATATATATGTTTATATTAAAAAAAACTGCATTACTTGCTAAGAGAGAAGAGAGGATATATCAAGATGAGAAGTGAGTAGAAGGAAGTTAAGGAGGAGTGCTAGGACAGCGAGCTAGAAGGGTTGTTCGGGGCGGGGATGTGGAGGTGGAGGTGATAGGACAGGGGCGGGTGGGTCCAGTGGTTCATAGGGTGGGTGTAAATGTTCAGGCAGAGGTACCACCTCCTGGTGTACCACAGGTTCTATTATTTGTTGAGGCTGTGGGTCCAAAGGAGCTGGTTGAGGAGCTACACCACCTTCTAGTTCCAAAACTGGATCAGCTGTCGCTTCAGCAAGATTTGTTACTGACTTGCTTTTAACGCACTGCAATAGAAGTAAAATAACGTGTTATATTTGTTTCTGAATATTTCAATATTCATTTAAACAATATGAAATATCATCACTTAAGCTGGGTTTACATGGGTAGAGTAAACAGGAGAGTAGAGTAGCGAGTAGAGTGCATTCTACTTCCCACTCTACCAATTTTGATTTCGGAACGTTTACAAATAAGCTAGTAGTAAGTATAGTACGCTGAGTGAAAGCTGTTTGTTTACAGTTCGAAATAGTTATTAAAAACTCTACTTGCTACTTGCTATGAAGATGTTTACACGGGTAGAGTGGGAAAGCTAGTAGAGTGGGAGCTGTGGAGGAGGAAGTAGAGTAGAGTCCACTTTACTGCATGCAGTATAGTAGTCTACTCTACCGGCTACTAGCTACTCTACTCGCCACTCTACTCTACTGAGCGTTTTTTCGGGTTTCTACGGGTAGAGCTACTCTCCTCGCCACTCTACTCTACTGAGCGTTTTTTCGGGTTTCTACGGGTAGATTAATTCTACTCTCCTGTTTACTCTACCCGTGTAAACCCGGCTTAAGACATTTACATTACCAGGGCAGCAGCTAGTAATCCTTATTAAAGCCATGACTGAATCATTAGAATCTCAAAATGTCGTTATTATACAAAGCCATATGAATATGTGTAAACATGTCTTCGCTTAGAGGTACCACCTCCTGGTGTACCACAGGTTCTATTATTTGTTGAGGCTGTGGGTCCAAAGGAGCTGGTTGAGGAGCTACACCACCTTCTAGTTCCAAAACTGGATCAGCTGTCGCTTCAGCAAGATTTGTTACTGACTTGCTTTTAACGCACTGCAATAGAAGTAAAATAACGTGTTATATTTGTTTCTGAATATTTCAATATTCATTTAAACAATATGAAATATCATCACTTAAGCTGGGTTTACATGGGTAGAGTAAACAGGAGAGTAGAGTAGCGAGTAGAGTGCATTCTACTTCCCACTCTACCAATTTTGATTTCGGAACGTTTACAAATAAGCTAGTAGTAAGTATAGTACGCTGAGTGAAAGCTGTTTGTTTACAGTTCGAAATAGTTATTAAAAACTCTACTTGCTACTTGCTATGAAGATGTTTACACGGGTAGAGTGGGAAAGCTAGTAGAGTGGGAGCTGTGGAGGAGGAAGTAGAGTAGAGTCCACTTTACTGCATGCAGTATAGTACTATACTCTACCGGCTACTAGCTACTCTCCTCGCCACTCTACTCTACAGAGCGTTTTTTCGGGTTTCTACAGGTAGATTAATTCTATTCTCCTGTTTACTCTACCTATGTAAACCCGGCTTCAGACATTTACATTACCAGGGCAGCAGCTAGTAATCCTTATTAAAGCCATGACTGAATCATTAGAATCTCAAAATGTCGTTATTATACAAAGCCATATGAATATGTGTAAACATGTCTTCGCTTTAGCTAAAAAATGCATATCAGTTTGTAAAATATAGCAGTTGAGAGTGGATATGGTAACCTTTGTCACCCATCACTATAATAGAAGTGAAGAACCTCTAGTAAGCTACTTGTAGATTGAAAATAGCCAAAAATCTGCTAACCCACAAAAACAAACTCAAGGCCTAAAATGATTATTATTATTTAAGAAATGTTTGAGGACTACAATCCACTGAAAAGCAAGCAGTTTTTCTGATATTGAATATTGAAATAATATAGTTTATTCTGTTATTCATAGAATTACTTCAATATATTAAAAACAAAACAATACTAAATAACATCATAAAAGTATAAATCAGGCAAAATTCACTGATATACACTTTTAATAAATTTTTTTAATATGAGTTGATGTTTTTTGGGACCAAGTATGTTGTTTCAACCAATACCTTTCTAAAAATATATAATATTAGATGGAAAATTAAGAAAATGTTGGTCTAACCTGAAAATCAACATGTCTAGATTTGGCTTCTTCTTTCTCCCAAGACATGTGGATGAAGGGACGTTGTACATAGTTATAAATTACTTCGGCTCTTCCTCCGGGCCGTTTTTTAATCTTTTCCTTGTGAGTGGGATAGCCTTCGATTCCAAGCCTGATCTTCTTTAAACCTCGATCTTTCAGAACCTGCTTCGCCACATCTCGATTCTCTATGTATTTGAAAAACCTGTACATTGCCGTACTTGTAACAGCTGAAACAAAAACATGTCCAATGAAAATCAAAACAATATACTTTATATAAACATGTGTTTCCAAGACAACTTCAGCTGTTTGAAAGTTTGACAAACTTTCTCATATACAAGTTCATAATTACTTAGCCCAGTGTTTTCCACTTATTAGTTTAGTTTTCTTCTTGGCAGGCAAATTAAACCCAGCCTCTCTCCGTCCACGTTTAAAGATATTTTTCTTAGGAACTGGAAAACAGCTTACATTGTTAGATTCGTTAAAGGGACTACATTTTAGAATTTTTTAATCAAAATCGTCAGAACTGCTTTCAAGAAATAATTAATATTAATTTCTCTAGTTTGCATAGGGATATGATTTTTCTAAACATGTATGCCAAATTTTGCCAAAATCAACCCAGCATTTTAGACTCCAGATAGTTTAGGTCTGCACAGACAACTGATAGAAAAGTTTTTAGAAACCACCTTTTTGAACTTTAAAAAGTGTAAATTATTGTACCATCACAATACTTTCTCATTATTAAAATTTTTCCAAAAGAACCTTTAAGGTCTATAGAGGCACTGATTTTTTTTTTAAAAAAAATCATTTTTACTTTTATATTTTGAGTTTTTTTTTTTTTTTTAAAGGTTTAAAAAAATATTTCCTTCAGCCTGTTTGTATTTGATTCACTAGATGTTGATTCTCCTAGTTCATTATTATTATACGGATACTTACTCTGTGAGTATTCTTCTCCCATCTGAGGTGGATAGTCCTCGTCCCAATCTACAGAGTCATCATCTAGAAGTACTACGACGTGACATTCTCTATCCCCTCTCTCAGCCGATGCTACCATCAGTGGAAGTATCAATTCCTCTAGAAATACTTCAAATTGACATCTAGCACCTTCGTTTGACAACTCATGAAGCAAACCCCCTGTTAACAAAACCAGAAAATTAAATGTAGTAGAAGTAAAAATAAAAAGGACAATATTAAAATACCTAAACAGGATTTGGAAATAATTTTATAATAAAATAATCAAAACACTCTGACTAGGGACTGGGAACCGGTTTTTCACTGTCTACTTCCTATTGTTAATTGTTAATAATAATTATAATTTGATTTAAGTTAAACTTTCCGTAGTATGAATACTACCAAAAACTTCAAAAATGAATTTCTAATTGATTGTACAAGGTACAGGTACTAATCGGGTACTTAATAATTATTATAAGCGTTAATTCTCGGTCCAGTTCAATGTCGTAAAAATTCGACTTCTAGAGTTGGAGAAAATTTAAAGCTTAATTCGGGACTAGATATCGTTATAGACAGAGGAAAATTGTTCTCCAGTATAGCTTAGTTGGTCGGGTCCCGGTGCTGGATCTATTTTTCTCTGTCAATATCCCATTGTTAATAGCAATTATAATTTGATTTAATTGAAATATTTTAACTTTCTGTAGTATAACTTACTACCAATAACTTAAAAATTGAATAGCAATGTTTTATTACAATTGAATTTATAATATAATAATAATAAATTGTAACAATTATTACTAGTTTTGTAATAAATCAATAGCAAATATTTGTTCTCATTTTACCTGGTCAGATTTACCATAATCTGGTAATTATCATTGACATTAGATCCTTTCAAACTCTAATACCAATTTATTTGTTTCAAAATACAATTTGATATAAATATTGATAAATATGGGAGTGGGGGGATTGAAGTTTGAATCTTGAAGAAAAAAAATTATGTGGTATGAAGTAGGGATGGGAANGTTCCAACGCAGGAACTAGTTATTTTTTATAGTTACGTTCCGTTCCTCCCATCCCTAGTATGAAGGATCTAGTCTAAATAACAATAACAATTTTTAAATTTAAAAAAACCGGATCCCAGTCCCTAGTCAGAGTGTTTTGATTACTACACTGGAAATGTAGAGGCCTGTGGTTCAAGTCCCGGCGCTGGAGTCTATTTTTCTCTGTATGTCTCCCAGTGTTAATAATAATTATAATTTGATTTAAATTAAATCATTGCTACAAATACCTTCTACAAAATCTTAACTTAAGAAATATAATTACAGAAATATTACTTACTTAAATTTTGGCATTTGACAGTGGTTGCATCAAATGGAATCAGAAGATAATCACAGGCTTCTCTTAATTCTTGCACTGATACAGTAGGTGGACATTTAATCACCTAGAAAGTAAATCAAAAATTAATTAATCAACATCAATTAATCATTATTAATTAATCAACATCAATTAATCATTATTAATTAATCAACTTCAATTGCAAATTTATTTAAGTAATACACAATTTTAATTCGATCAGTGAAAAAACATTACTTCTAACTAGATCAACATGCCATAATAATTTCGGCAAATAAAAAATAAATAACCTTACCAGACCCTTGTAGTAGTCTAGAAGACATCGAAATACAGTTGCGCTGATACCTTCAGCTACTGTGTATTCACCACGTTCATTAGCTTGCCCAACTTCCAGACCAGAACTAAACATTCTAGAACAAACAAATTATAAGTTTAAATAATTATAATGAAAAAGGTGAAACTGCAGCAGTAAATGAGATTATCTCTATCACAACATTTGTTATGTTACTATTATTTCTGCTACTTACTCAACATTCTGCTACTTACTCCATAATTTGTAACTTCAGTATTGCATGAGGTAAAAAGTTAACCCTATTTTAAAGCCATGGATTTACACGATCCAAGTGTTCTTAGTCCAAGTAACTTTGATCAAATCCACTTAGTCCAAGTGTTTTTGGTTCAAGTAACTTTGATCAAATCCACTTGGTCCAAGTAACTTTGATCAAATCCACTTGGTCCTAGTAACTTTGATCAAATCCACTTGGTCCAAGTGTTTTTGGTCCAAGTAACTTTGATCAAATCCACTTGGTCCAAGTGTTTGTGGAACTTTGAAGTAAGGTTTACACGATCCAAGTAACTTTGATCAAATCCACTTGGTCCAAGTGTTTGTGGAACTTTGAAGCATGGTTTACACGGTCCAAATAAACTTGGCCCAAATAGTGAAACTTTGATAGAATATAAAGTAAAGGTTAAGATAGATTGTGATACATATTTTTTCCTTTAGAAGTTTCCAGTAAAATTATACTTATTAAGTTTTAAAACAGTGGTGATATATAACCTTCTAGTAAACAAAACCCAGCTCAACCCTACATATTTGTATTTTTAACAGCTTGATCTAATAATTTGTCAGGTGTGCACCATTTTTGTTTTCGTCAAAGTATACTTGGATAAAAAAAAGTTATGTCCAAGTTGACCTGTATACCCTCCAAGTACTACACACAATCCAAGTAATGTCAAAGCTGACTTGGATAGTGTGAGCAGATTGAAAATTATTATTAAAAAAATAAATAAATGTTGCTACAGTATGTCTAGGTTCTAAATACACCCTTTAATAGTAAGGTTGAATATAATTTATTTGGCAAAATATGCTAAAATGGTTGTTGTTCTTTTATAAATGTTAGTTAGTAAGTGAAGTTTTGGTTTAGGCCTTCCACTCCTGCAGAGTTCTTGGCCTGGCCAGGAGGATAATTAATTTAAGCTGTCGATTAAATAATTTAGATTTCCTCGTCCAAAGTAGTTTAAATGATAAAGTTGCACGAATTTCTAACACTTTCTAGATTGTCACTCAAAATTTCACTAAGGACTGGAGGAAGAGTGTGTTTTTGACGTAAATAACTGCATTTAGCACATGTCTCTAGAATATAAGGGTACCATCACCAATCACAAATAGGTTGTGGTTCCTGATTCATAAAATGGCAATGTGAAAGGTGGACGTGTTAGTAACCCCATAGTTAGTATTGCCACAATAACTTCTAGTCTTTGTGATGGATGAGTGCATTTTGTTAATGGATCTCTCTACTCTCTCTCTCTCTCTCTCTCGTGATCTTTAAACCCTACTACTGACCTTATCATTTTTATTAGTATTTACTTTGTCAATTTCTGTCTCATCTGTGTAGCTTTCTCCCTCCGATTCTACATTGTCTATTTATTAATGCCCATGTAATTAAACTTGAGGATTCGATGCTTGTTAGGCCAAATTTCCCAAAGAATAAGTAAATAAATTATAATAATCAGGTAATAACACAGATCGAATGAAATAAAAGCAATATGAGGTGCAACATCCTGTAATGGGTTTAGACTTGTTAAAGGGCTTAAGCCGGCCATTCAGGTTGCAGCTCACCTGACAGGTAAACCGAAGCGTGTGTGCTATCAAATTATAACATAACTGCAGTTATGATAGTAAAGATGCTCTCATTAACCTGAACATTTGACCTGCACAGGTTTATCTGTCAGGTATACTGTGTCTCAGGTCGTGGCATATCAGGTAGGCCGGCTATAAACTTAAGATATAATGGTTGACAAGGGCTGGGGATTTGACTCCATCAGTTGAATTCACTTAAGTAGCTACCATTCATATATTTAATACTGGGTGTAGGTTTCGAGAATCGAACCCGAAACCTCCAGAATCCAAAGAAAGATAAAATCAATAAATAAGATAATATCGTTAAACAGTGTTTTGATATTATTTTCATAAAATTGTAAAATTTTGGCAATCTTGTGACCTGTGTATTTGATTACAGGCACAAATGTCTAATTATAAGAAATAACCAATGAAAATTTATCAATTCTAAACCACTTTAATTAAAAATATACCCCATTTAAAATACAAGAAGAAAAAATAACAAACAAACCTTCCTAGCATGGTGTTGGGATGAGCAGTGAAAAGAGCCGGGTCCACAATGAACCTCGTATTGTCAACAATTAGTGTGAGCTTCTCCTCAGAAGTGTTTGTTGAAGTGGAAGAGTTGGCGGCAGTTGGAGCCATCATTTGATTCTTAGCTGGGCCCACCAAAGAATGGTGACAGAACCGTGACCTTACACACAAGAATAAAAACAATTAAATAGAAAAAATGTCCAATAACACCTAAAGGAGTAATATAATTAAGAGATTAAGGGATGGTGTACAAAATAAAATGACAAAAAAAAGAAATTTTTAGAGCTCCCACGTTAATTAAATTCAAGATAATGTAATATGACAAAAATAATAAATCTTTGTACTAACGTGGAGTAAGTTCTCTCGCTTCTCGATACAGCCCCGCGATGCCTAATATAACTAACAAAATCAATCTTCTGTACAAATTGAACAAAAATCATTTATAAATACACTGTGTCCCTGGATGGATCAAACAAGAGCAAAATATATATATATATATATTTTATATAATTATATAAAAGAAATGTAGTACATATCTGAAANTTTTATATATATAATTAACTTTACAAGAAAAAACATTTTTTTTTTTTATAAGAAAGTTTATTTGTAATAAAACCACAAAAAATTAAGATCCAATTATTAATTTGTTAAAACACTAAGAGAAACAATTTTTAAAAGATTGATAACAAAAATATAATTTTATAATATAGCTTGGGACAATAAATGTGTACAGCCAATTATAGCCAAAAATAAGTCTTGGGCCAAGTGTACATTGAGCGGCCCCCAATAATCCTCTGCTCATCTAGGAGCAATCATCTAATATTCAATTTGTTTAAATAATAAAAATTACACGTAAACAAACATTAATACTTTAGAAATGTATAGTACTAAAATATGAATTTAAAATTTTCTCTTAAATTACTTTATCCTACTATAATTGCAATAGGAACTGACTTATAGGGTTTTTGGATTGTCCATTATAATGAAAGTCCGGTTTATAACAAATAATTATCTCTGAACCAACAATTATAATATAATTATTTCAAATAAAAGTTCAAAAGGGTATTCATCAATAAAAGTACAGTAGTTAGGAATAAAAAGTGTCTATTATACATCATATGAGAGATAGCCTCAAAACACTGAACAAGACAGATCCAGTCTTGGGTCGGGCGGCAATTCATGGAATTTCATAGAATGATTCGGTCTGGAGTGTCAGATGGCAATTTGTTGAATTTTATTTTTTAATATCTTTATTAAATAATAAAAGTGATACATAAAAGAACATTTAGTACATATGTTCCAAAATTCTTTAATTAATCATTTTAAATTTAAAATGTTTGCACTCCATAAGGTTATCTCTCCACTAAAGAACATAAGAGTCCTGAGCTGCGTAGAGAACAAATAATTTGCCTTGCTCAGGAATACAGATAAAATTTACTTTGTTATTATTAGTAGTATAATTTGTTAGTGATGTCAGATATAATAAGGTCCGACTATAAACAAAATAATAAATATATTTTAAATAACCATTGTTAAAAAAAAAGTTACATCAATCTTTTTTTCAAAGAATAACATTTTCCAGTAAAGTAAATTTTAAAAAATAAAAAATCCTCCAGTTAAGTCCATCCAAGATCACAATGTCTTTGCAAAATCAAATCATGCATAAATCATCATTTATATTCTCTATTGAATATTAATCTTGCTAATAAATATTTTTTTATTATAAAAAACTTAATTATCTCGATTCTCAAACAAAACCTCATGATTATTATTTTTAAGTTTGACCAAAAACAAAAGTTTGATTGAATTTTAGTTGTATTCAGTATGAATTCATTGATGCATGGCTTGATGCATTTTGGCACAGTACATTTTTTTATTAAAGTAAATAATTGCAAATGTAAATTTCAATGAAAAGGTATTGGAAGTATAAGAGTAACTAACAGAAAACTATACTATATTTAAAAATAAAATAAAACTGTAAAATTAATACATAAATAAAAAATAAAATCAATCAATACCAAAATATCATTATAAAACAAAAAAATTAATAAAAATAACAAATTAATTCCTGAGTGATTAGGTCCAAAAAGAGGACGAGAAATTATAGTCCAGGAGATAGCGTGCAAAATATTTTCTGACTAAAATCAAGCTAGAAATTTGTGTATAAGTAAATCTTTTGGTGCCTTTTAAGAATATGGTCGACAAATTTCGTCTGCAGGACATACTTTAGCAATAGCCATTTTAAAAAAAAACCAAAATGGTGTAGAGCAGCCATGTCCCACCAAATACGGTGGACTAAATTATTTTCATGATCCTGAGTACAAAATTAGTTAGCAGACTAAAAAAAACAAGTTGATGGTAGTTGGTCACTTAATAGGTGATCTGTTTGATTTGGAGTAATATTTGACTAACTAACCACTAACCTATTAAGTGACAAACTATCATTAAGTTAATAGTATTGATTGAGATTTTATGGTATTTACTCATAGTGAAGGTAGATAAGTAAAGAAAAAACACTTTTACTTGGTCTATAACTTTATATTGTCAAACCATAAAGACATATTTAAGGTACATACCGGTTTCGACTTATTCAGTCATCATCNATGTTGCAGAACTTAGCCAACCACATATTCTTAAAAGTCACTAAAAGATTTAATTATACACAAAATTCTAGCTTGATGTAAGTCAAACAAATTTCTGCGTGCTATCTCCTGGACTTCTTAGTTATAAGTATTGAAAAATGTTCAATACAATTCTTAACTCAAGTCATTTCTGACTTCTAGTCAGGTTATGGGATGACCCATGCTTGTAGAAAGGAAATATTGCTAAAAAAGACTTTATTTTCTTATAAACAAACAACTCAAGAATTGAAACTGGTAAGGAAAAAAAATAATTTATTAAAATAATACATTAAAAGCTGTGACCTGTGACTTATTGAAGTAACAAAATTAAATAAGTAAATTTAAGTAGGTAATCAATACATGCGACAAAAAACGGTCACAGTGAGTATAGTCTGTCATATACCCATGTTTGCTATTATTAATGTTCATTATAACAGATTGTGGCACAACACTACAGTAATAAAATCAATTTAATACCAAAAGAATAAACAATATACCACAAATACGCCTATTCTACAGTTCAGTATGTACAGGTAGTGGATATGAAGGATAACTTATTTTTATATGGATATTTGGCTTTAAAATAGATAGTTTTTAGCGTTTGTTTTGTTGACTGCTCTTTCTGGTCATATAAATAGTAAGGGAGGATATTACGATTCAATTAGATAATCTATTTTAGGTCTATAGACTGTTATCACTCCTCTCTTGGCTAAAGTTCCTAAGAAGGTGCAAAATTTTACTAAACATCAATATTTTAAAAATTAATTTAATAAAAAAAAATAAAAGATCATGCAAATTAAAAAGTCAAGTGTACAAACATAATAGTCGGAGAAATAAAATTGCAGGGATGAAAAAAAAAAAAAAAATCAAAAAATTCAAAAAA
>KZ651101.1:1503660-1514061 GCA_001010745.2 Gerris buenoi | reverse complement strand
TTGCAGCCACTTCACACATCATACATATGTACATTGTACCGCCGAAGCGAGTATGATGTGATCAATAGTGAGCCATATAAATCAGAGCATCACGGCGAGGAATCGAACCCCATCTCGTTCCACTCATGATTCAGTGATGGCCGAGCAGAGGTGGTTTAACCGCCGCGGCTGCGCTACCTCTTTAATTTATTGTTATTAATAAACATTAGCAATTGTGATTAATGAACCGATTAATTTTACTATTTGTTTTTCATTTACTACAAAACAAATACGGTACTTCTTTAGAGTACTACTCCCCTATGTGTTTTGACATTGAACACATTTGACAAACTATAAAAACATTTGGGGACCTTCAAATATGTTTACCAATAAAAAATAAATTGGCACAAACAATAACAATAGTTCGTTTAAGTTTTAATTAATTCGATCATAAGGGAATCTTTTTATGAAGATATATAAATCAATCCATCTTTTGTTCCATCAACATCGCTGGATTCAGATATAAATCAATCCATCTTTTGTTTCATCAATGTCGCTAGTTATTCAGTTGGCTTTAGATATAAATCAATCCATCTCTTGTTTCATGAATGTCGCTAGTTATTCGGATGAATTCAGATATAAATGACTTGAACTAATTAACTATTAAGACAAAGTGACGTCCAATGTACTTTGGGACAAAGGAATATCCCTCTTCTGTATTTATAAGGGGAGTAAGAGACTAAAGAAGAACATTCCGTGAACCTTCTTTAGATTGTTACTCCCCTCTGTATTCTTTGTGAAGGGAGTAACATTCTAAAGAAGTGCCACAAATACTGCTCCAGACTACAAATGAACAACAATTTTTATTTCTAACATCGTTCACGTTTACAATACAGTATTGCGGTCATACCTTTTAAATTAACAAAAAATTAAATGTTGAGATTTTTTAATAGTATAAGACACCCTGAGTCTAGTTTTTAGTCTTTGGTCTATCGAGATCAACATGAGATCTTTATCTGTTTGGTTCGTTGAAATGCTTATCACCTTCCATTCCTTCAAACTTTTAACGAAATACAGATAAGTGTTTTTCCATTTTCTTAGTTGTTGATGAGTGATAGTTTTATTCGACATTAACTTTTGTCTCATGAAATCAATCAAGTTTACAGCAAAATCAAGTTGAAGTTACTCATTTAAGTTTTTAGGAAGAGAAATAACTCTGAAAAAGCGATTATAGGAGCAATTTCAATCATTGCTCAACTTATAATTTATTAATGTAATCTATCTCTAATTTAATTTAATCTATGGTTGAGACAAATGTGATTTTAAGTATAGGGACAATTTAAAATAAGTATAACTTAATTGTAATACTACACGTATTTCTAACAGAGGAATGAAAAAGGACGGCCTACGCCTACCCAAAACCCTGAGTTTGAGTGTTGACAACCTTACAACTAAACAACAAACTAAAAGGAATTAATACCTTAGTCTGTTCTTATAAACACGTCTGCGTCTTTCCTCAGCATCGTGATAATCCTCCGTATCGCTACTGCTGTCTCTATCGTACGAGTGCCGCTCTTTCGAGGAGGTCATCCTGAAATTGTTATAAAACAGCAAATTAACCACTGCAGAGAGACAGCTCATACAAATGGGCTCAGACGTACTAAAAACACCACTTCAGGCTAGGCAAATTACTAAACTAAATAATTTAATAGGCGATAAATCATTCGCAAAGAGACGACGAAATTACATAACGAAAGTAAACAGTATATAAGTACGATTTTACCCTGGAGACGGCCAGATAATGATTTAACACTGAGAACAGTGTACAGGCGACTTCTCAACCATACAAATACATCGAAAATCACACGGATCTTATAAAAAAAAGATTAAATCAAATAAAATTAAGAACACAAAAAATTAAACAAATGCACCAAACAAAGAGCGATATAAATGATTAAATCAACAGCTGATTTGGTTACAGTGTTGCGCAATAGGGGAACAAAGTTGAAATCCATAAACTGCGTAATATTACAAACAAAATACCCTACTTTTTGCACAACCTGTATTATAATTACGTTGTGTTGACAATCAGCTGATTAAATTAGAAAGTTTATGATAACGATGATTGTTGAACGTAGATGGTATTGTTTAACTTTTTATTGTCGTCAATGTTCTTCTATTTGATTTATCTTCGATTTTATTGCCAGAGGGAATTATTGATGAATCGTAATGGCTGATGGTCACCTCTCAACCTCCGCCGCAAACAAGGCAGTCACTGGTAATTCTTAAAAACATGACTCCTTGCTTGATGATTCATATTATGTTTGTTTACGCAATCCACTGTTCATAGCCAATATTGCACGTCTGTTTGTATATGTGCCTTGTTTTTGCTTTTTTGAAGTTATGTAGAATGAAAATTGAATCCTATGTCCTTTTCAGTGTCTAACGATAGTGAAGATCCGTATCCGAGTTTATCAGACTACCATGATTACGAACCCAATTTAGAATTCGACGATACGGAGCTTCAACATGCTACAGTCAATCCAGGTATTTTCTTACCTTAGGTATTATTATTACTTATTTTCAAAGCTCTTATGTTAGTATAAATGTATTACGTATATCACATGGCATGATCAACTGTTGCAGAAACGGCTGAGAAGATTGATGCGCTGGCAAGCCAGTTCGATTACCTAGAATCACCCGTTTCTGATGGAACGATAGAAGAGAACTTTGAAGAAGAATTGGTTAATGCTCCTACTGCCACCTGCTACGATAGTCTTACGTTTCCATTCGATGACGACGAGGAAGATTTTAGTGATATCGCTAAGTATGGAATAGTAGAAGTTATGGGCGATGATGTCGCAGGCCGTAGAGTTATCGTTGTTTCAGCTTGCAAATTACCATCTAATAAGGAAATTGATCACGCTAAGCTTCTAAGGTAAATGCCACTGCTTGAATTCCTACTTTTACGAATTTAGGATTTAATTTTAAAACCCTTTTAAACCTAACATTGAATGCAGAATCATTAGTTCTGATTCTCAGACTTTTGTAGAACCAGAGATATATGAAGGATCCCTCAAAAAATCACAAAATTTCTTATCAAATTTTTATGATAAGATTGCATTTAAAAAAAGTAAAATTATATATTTAGCTCTCACTTTAAGAGATTTTCGATATTATTATAACACTACAGTTATACTCACTACATTGTTTTTTTACAGTGAGGTAAGTAATGAGAGTAAATGTCCTCTATATTTTTATTTCATCTATTAAGTATAAAAAGAAACACATTTATTTATAGTTGTACATAAACCCTGAAAGCTACTAAATCCCTATTTTACCTTTTGATTGAATAATGTAGGAAGCCCTATTGGTCTTATAGATTACATTATCTGGAGACAACAGATTATCTAGCTACCAAGCCCTTCTACTTGTAATCCTCTCATAACAAATTAGTAACGCTTGATTTAGATTTGTGGGGCTCACCAGTGCACAATCTATTTATTAGAATATAAGGCTAATCCTCGTTTGATGAGGCAAATGATTATCTCTGGTGCTATCAATCGATATTGAGCTAAGGTATATGAGGTTATATGGTTTCATATATTTGTACTATAATTTAAGCAATTTTAATGTTATTGTTAATACACCTTATTTTAAAATGTAATAAAAATTAGTAGAATTGTAGTGTTATTATATAGGCAAAGAGCGTTAGCTCAAAAAAGGCCAATAACGGGAAAAAGTTCCGATAAAGCTGAATTTTGGTTTATGGCTTAATTTTGGTCCCCTGATGAACATATTAATTTTTCCCCCTCGAGGGAGGTCTGCTTTGGCCGCCATTTTGAAAAAAAAAGACCAAAATTTTGGTTTTTGGCCAATATCTTCGTTCTCATCGATGGTACAACAAAAATCAATATTATCAAAAGGACATTAAATTGTCAACAAAAAAGGTTCAATGTCATTATATGCTAAAATCAATAGTTCGAAGCTATAGCGCTGCGAAGTGCCCCTCCTCTCGCCCTTTAGCCCTTCTCAAATAGCCTGGCAACTGCGAAGCAGCCGGATTATTATTGAGGTTATACCGTGTATGATTTTAACAAAGTATTGTACCCTGGGATGAGGTTTGTTTTAATATGAGACTGAGACATGTTTTAATTTTAAGAAAAAAAATCCCCTATTATTATCAAAAAAAGATGCTCATTAGTATCTTGTAAACTTATTTGCAGTTTAATTTGTACCATATATCTTCAGGATAATTATCAAAATTAAATAAATAATTTCTCTTGTTTTTATTACGTTGCCGATTTTTAGACAAAAAATACATAGACATTCGATAATAAATAGTGGTTTGAATCTATAGAAACTCGATTTTACCGGTGCAGCGAGCGAGTCGTGGAGTAGAAAAACTCCCATTTCATGTGGGTGCAGAAAAATGTCGCACTTCACAGCGCTATAGCTTCGAAACTATTGACTTTAGCATATAATGACATTGAAATTTTTTTTGTTGACAATATAATGTCCTGCAAATTTGATAATATCTATTTTTGTCGTATCATCGATGAGAACGAAGATATTGGCCAAAAACCGAATTTTGTTCCCTTTTTTTCAAAATGGTGGCCAAAGCAGACCTCCCTCGAGGGGGAAAAATTAATATGTTCAGGGGACCAAAATAAAGCCATAAACCAAAATTCAGCTTTATCGGAACTTTTTTCAAAGTCTCTGGCGCTTGGCCTAATACCTATTTTTTAAATTTTGATCCTTAAATTGTTGATTAAATATAAATCTTTGTTGCTTGTAGGTACCTGATGTATACGTTGGATAAGTTTGTAGAACAAGATTACAGTTTAGTATATTTTCACTTTGGCTTATCAAGTAAGAACAAACCTACCCTTAATTGGCTGTGGCAGGCCTACAAAGCCTTTGACAGGAAGTACAAAAAAAATCTTAAGGCTCTCTACTTGGTACATCCTACTTCCTTTATTAGGATTGTCTGGCAGATTTTTAAGGCTGTAATAAGGTAATTATAATCTTAGCATTTAATTTATGTACTTATTCTTAAATGAGTAACAGGCTTAAAAATAAGTTTTTTTGTATTAAAAATCAAAATACACCAACCATAATATGACTATATGTTTGCATGCCTTGAGATTATGCTATTTCTATGTTTATTTCCTGATCAATTTTTTCATATCGACTATGCTCAATAAATTTTTAGGAAGCTATGTGCCACTCTAGTTGAAAGGCCAAATTATTGTTGTTTTTTTATTCTATTTTTTATTATGAAGCTCTAATATTCTCTTAACCTCTTATAAAAGTTAAAATTCAAGTTGAAATAACTTCTTTACCCTTACCCATTTGTTTGGATATAATTATGGCTAGAGAGGTTAGAATAGAAGCACAAGAATATTGTCACCACAATTTTATAATAATACTTAAGCAAGGAATCGGCCTACCGAGAGTAGGTAAGAACATGCAGTAAAAACAGAAGCGGTAAAGTACTCAGGGTGGACTCATTAAGATACAGGCTCGGTAAAGAATCTTACCGCATCGGCATACTAGCTTACCGATACCACACTGATATCGTACCGACAAGTCAGGGAGTGGCCTTAACATATGTGTTTCGACATTTTATATAATTTTCAGTTTTAACGTAGCAAGAGTAAAACCTCTACTGACCAGTTATTTATTCTGATATAACTAAACAATGGACCAGCTATCAATTAATTAGCTTGGTCTAAGCTGTTATATGACTTAGGTGTGTTTTCATCAGGTTATTGTCTCTTAGGTAGTAAAATAAATGGGTCATTCACCAAACATTGTTTTATGATGGTGTCTTAGTGATTTAAGGAGCAAAAAACAATAAAATCCTAATAATCTGCTGTGAAACTAGGTGAAGTAAGCTAGTAGGTGTTACCAATAGACTGCTACAAGCCTTTTGTTTATCACAAGATTAGTAACAAGCTTGTAGTGTTGCTCTGTCCTTAATTAGGGGTAGCACTAACCAGATAAGCGAGTATGTGAGTATCAAAGCTGGTTTTTCGAGGTAACACTACTAGTGGTCCATTAACTATTCCTGTAAAAGAAACTCCTTTACAGTAGATTTTTTTTTAATTGAGGAAGATGTTGCTTTAAACTTTTCTGCACACTAAATCTGTGTGAACGGCCCTTCTATCTTCTTCAATCCACCTTACTGTTTTAATAGTCCGCTGACAATATGGGACTTTCCACATTGAGATCCTAAGGACACTCCATGTAAAATGAACCTAAACCCATTCAATGTGTTAGTAGATAATTCAAAATTAAATCTGTATGAGTTGAATGAAAAAGCCTCTATAAAGTCCTTCATATCACACCCTCTATAAAGTTCTTCATATCACAGCCTCTATAACTCAAATCGCTATTTTCCCCACTCTTAGAGGATCTTAAGCCGGGTTTACTCGGGTAGAGTAAACAGGAGAGTAGAGTAGCGATTAGAGTAACTCTACCCCTAGAAACCTGAAAAAATGCTCAGTAGAGTAGAGTGGCGAGTTGAGTAGCTAGTAAAATTGGTAGAGTGCACTCTTTTCGCTACTCTACTCTCCTGTTTACTCTACCCGTGTAAACCCGGCTTTAGTGCTTAACACTTCTGGAAGTTGGCTGTTAATCAGCAAATTCACTGCTTGGGGTGCTATTGGGCATTTCATTGAGTATATGAAATTTAATACATTATGGAATGGATACATTACCATTTAAATTATAAGTAAAGAAGTATGACAACTCTACACCAGTGGCGAGTAGTGCAATTGAGCAAAGGAAGCACTGCTTCAGTAAAATTTGGAAATAAAGTGTAAAATTAATTTTTTTATATAAATATAAACAATTCATGTAATCAATCACTCAAAATATCCCAATCTGTATTTATATGAAACAATACTGAAACAGAATGGGTTAAAGGCTGTGTGAGCAACCTAACTTGGAGACGGAGAAAGGGAAGGGTTGCCATCTAAATAAACTGACAACTGATGTGAGCTTCTGGTAAAGATAGCCGAGTGCGTCTGCACTAGACTTCACCTCTGCTAAGGGCTACGAGTGTCAGTTAGTCTCACTGCATTGATACTTTCACAGCACTGTTTTCTTTGATTTGGTGCTTCTACTTGAATATTTTATTTACTTGCTAACAATTATTTAAGTACTGTCGCTTACTAAGATGTAGTAGAACTGCATTCAAACAGCATTAAAATCTATCATTTGCACCCTATTTTATAACTAATACATTCTGTGTAATTAGTCAAAATTATGATTTTTTCCCCTTTTTTTCATGTTCATCTGAGATTCGATAGTTAAAATATAACTTGGTAATAATAACTCAAAATGATCAAATACAAATAATATAGTACATAGTGAGTAGTTCTGTGCCAGGTTTAGAAGTTTAGTTTGCAATGACTGACTCCCATAGCCTCATGTATGACCCAGGTGGAGAAGAACCTCTTGCTGACTTAACAGTCTGATTGGCTGAAAGTTACCCATACATTTAAGTAGACTCTTCACGGTACATTACTACAGCACTCTCAAGTTCGTTTTCAGGGGAGGGGGGAGTCTGAGATATCTTTACCTTGTTTAGTATATATCTGTGTATGGGAGGTAAAGGGCACTATCTCCATTTTTTACAAAATTGAGGTTTTAACAGTTTCCTATTTATTTTCCCCCCTTTATTAGAGGTACAAGTATATGATGTCCTAAAACTAAATCTCATGGATTTAGCCAGTTGGAAAAGTCACTATGAACCAACATGCTGGGGAGGTAAAATAAGTTAAAAAATCATTAAAGTAACTCTCCCAAAAAATTTAAATTTGGCACATAGTGCCTTTTACCTCCCATACACAGATATATTTCTCACTGGAGCGCTTCGTTTACCAATCTTATTTAATAATGTAAATAAATTGAGTTGTTTTTTTTTCTGCACATGATTTTACAAAACTTACTTATATCAGTCAGTGTATGGGGGAGATTCGTAGTCTCTCAAAGAGCAAAATTTATCAGTTTGTTTTCAGAGTAACCAGTTTGTGTTGAATATTTTGCATGTTTGAAAATAAACATATTCATTTTTCAGTTAAGTTTTATTAACTATACATTAAAAGTTTGTGACTTGTATGATATCTGTTCACTGATTATGACAAATTCAAAACTTTTCTTAAAAACATTTGCTATTTCTAATGTAATGAAAGACTTTACTGGGAATGGTACTTGACTGCATTAATCTTTTTAAACATGTGTTAATGTAATACATAAGAAATTACCAGTTGGGGAGAGGGGTACCTGTTAATCTTAATCCATATCTATAAGTTCAGTTGGTACAAAAAAAGATAACAGAATATTAAAAAATATGATATCACTTCATGAAAGTCTTGACTGATAAAGTTTTTTTCCATTTTTTTTTTCTATTTAGATAAAAATAATACTTTGCTAATATTTATTAATTTCTTTCATATATTAATCGTATAGTTAGATTATCATTGGTTTTAATATTTTTTTATTTTTCCATATCCTTTATTTTTGAGTAAGTTGGGTTTATCAAATTGTGCTTGGTGAGCAAATTATTATAATTATTATCTCTGAAATGTGTTAAAAAATTTAGATTGTCGGAACTTCCTTATTAATATTAATACAAAATTATATCTAAACTGTGAAGTGTTTTGGTTACTAAATGCCTGTTTAGTTTATAATTTGAAATTAACTGCATATTAAAAATTAATTTGTGAGGCGGTACTGGATCTTTTTTTTTTTTTTTTTTTTTCACTGTGCAATATCCATTTTAAAAATTGCATCATAAAGGTAAGAAAGGATTTTAAAACCACAGTAGTACTTCAATTACACTAAAGTTAAGGGAATGTGTTTTTAACCTTGAGTTATGTACTTTTCGCTTTGGGTTAAATTATTAGCAAGGGCTTTTATGGTTATGATCATTCTTTACGGCATGTTTATTGCATTTTTACACGTTACATTTTTATTGGAGACCTAAAGAAAAAGAAAAACAGTCATGATTATGAACATGTCATGTTTATTATGTATGTACGTGTAAATTATTTAAGAACATACATCTAAATTCTTAAACTATACATATAATTAGTCAAATGTAATATGATAGTAATTCTACTAAGTAATATAGAAATGTATGTAGGTGATGCAAAAAATAAGGCAATTTTTGATTTTTTCTTGAGTTAATCTCTTCTATGATTATCATGATTATCCGAAACACCATCAACGAGTGCCAATGCATTGGAAGTGTTGTTTTCTTCACTGTTCACAAGTTTCCAATAAAGATGTCACGCTTTCAAGAGCTTTTTTCCTCTCCTGCAAGGTTTTTACTTCATCTGATAGTTCTTTGGCACTTTCTTGAAGCCTATCAGTACTAAATGAGGTATATACTGAGATAATTAATCTTAGTGGAAAGACAGTCAACTTCGAGAGTGGGGAAGAACCTCCTCCACTCATAAAGAGAAGTACCCCTCTAAGATTGTTTAAGAGTTGGGAAAATAGTGTTTCGAGTTATAGAGGCTGTTGTATGACAAACTTTGTGTTATAGAAGGCTTTGATATGAAGAACTTTGTGTTATAGAAACTGAGGTATCAAGAACTTTGAGTTATAGAAACTGTGATATGAAGAACTTCAATTTATTGAGGCTTTTTTATTCAATTCACAAAGATTTTATTTGAGTTATCTCCTTTACACTTTGAATGACCAAAGTTCATTTTAAGTATAGTACAAACGGGACTAAAACCCAAAAGAAGAAGAAGAAAAAAAGTATAGTATAGGATTTCAAAGTGGAGCATTCCACATTGACAGCTGTATTTATTTATTTTTTGTTTGTGAAATGGTTCTTTTAAAAACTTGTCATAGCTATGGACAATTAAACTTGTTTTTCTGTGATATAAATGGAATATTTTGTTCAAATGGTTAATGCCAATGAGGTTATGAACATGAATACTTGTCATCCCGCTTGAGTAGAATTGTTTTAATTAATCATTTTTTTAAAAAACAAAATAAAATAAACACTAGATAAAATAGAAGTACATCAGCTTGGGCATGTCACAACTGACTAAGTCACAAACTGGGCAGTTTGTGAGTTGGTCTCTGGGGTGTATTATTCTTCATGTCCAAATCAATGCAAATCAGATGTTGAAATATCCAAATCAATTGCAAATCAGAGGTTGAATAAAATTTATATATTTCTTTTATTTTGTCTGAATCATTCATTTTTATATAAAATGATAATTGTTACTACTTTTTGGATTATTGTCTCAGATAAGTTAGAGTGGTATTGCATTTGTTATCTTCCAAGTATAAAAATGAGGAAAAAATTTGAAAAACTTTATTTACTTTAAGCTCCTTCATTTTTTTTTTTTTTTTTTTTTTTTTTTTTTTTTTTTTTTTTTTTTTTTTTTT
>KZ651101.1:1492532-1502786 GCA_001010745.2 Gerris buenoi | reverse complement strand
CCCCCCCGGAATACGCCACTAACTCTAAAGGGAGGTAAAATTAGCAAAGGTAAGAAAAGAGTTAGAAACTCTACAAAGAGGTTGTAATTGAGAAAAAGAAGTTAAGAAAGAAAGAGAAATACTAATATAGCAAAGACAATCAATAGAGAAAGAGATGTAGCGATGGAAGTATGACTTGTTAAGTTTGGAAGATATCTCCTTATTTAGTGCAGCTAAAACCAGATTAGATAAGATAACTTTTAGTTGCAATAAACACATCTTGGATCTCCTAGCAGTCCAAAATGAAGAAGGGAGAATTAGTCCAATATATAGTGACACTTAACTTGAACATCAAACTGAGCTCTAACTCTAAACCATAACATCTCATAACTCATAAAATTCTCACCCTGATTTTAAACTTAAACTATTTATTTCTTTTGGTCTTTCATTTATTTTTATCTCCCAAAAATAATTCCAAATTCCCAAATAATTCCGCCACATAGTTTATTTTAATTTTTATTATTAACTCTTTATGTTTACACATTTTTCGGCGCCCCCTAGAGCAGGCGCCCCCCCCCGCCGCGGGGTTGGCGGGGGCGCTATTTACGCCACTGATAATATTCACATCTGCTTGCGGAATTAACACTTGGTGGCAGTCTAATGTTTAGACTAAAGCATCCAATTACAGTAATATTTGAGTTAACATGCCAATGCCAATGTAGTTGAATAACATCTCAAATTAATCATCTGACATCTGTTTAATCATATCAAACGGGACGTTCAACTTGAGTTTAGATTAGCTAANTTTGAAAATATGACCTCTCAAAACAGCATTTTTATGCATTTCTGTGGTAAAATTGAATATGAGGTGAATGTGAAAAATATATATATTAAAAAAAACACTGCTCTAAACCATAACATTCTCACCCTGATTTTAAACTATTTATTTCTTTTATCTCTCATTTATTTTTATCTCCCAAAAATAATTCCAAATTCCCAAATAATTCCGCCCATATAGTTTATTTTAATTTTTATTATTAAATATTATTGTTTACACATTTTTCGGCGCCCCCAGAGCAGGCGCCCCCCCGCACCGCGAGGTTGGTGGGGGCGCTATTTACGCCACTGCTGTTTAAATTATAAAACAAGACAAGTAATAGTGGTAGGACTAATCAAAAGTTATTTATTTAAAATTCCAACTGTTAGATCTAACTTAAGTACCAGCATCACTGTCTGTTTCACGTGTTAATTATGTCAGACTCTTATAGAAGTATAGTTGCCCGCTTCTTTATTTATGTTTAATTACGTCATCCAGCAAAACTAAAATTCTAATCTAATGTAATAATTGGTCCAATATATTTCCACTTGTTTTGTACTTAAATCATATTCATTCTTAAAATTGAATATCATTTTGTAATTTATTTTTCTATGTATAAACTGCATCGTGTGAGATAGTATAAAAAAGGTTTTTTTGCCCTATGAATACTAAATACAAAAAAATATTTATATTTGTATTTGAATTAGTTATTCACATACTCTACTCTAATAAATGTAGGACTCTATTCCAAAATTATACTAAGAAAGTATCCAGCATATAACCTGCTTCTTAACAACTTCAGAATTAGGTTTTTGAGTTATTCTCTTATGTGAAATGGTTATAAATCTTATTAGAGACTCTCTTCAAGCTAGTCTTTTACCATTTTTATTGTCAAAAGTTGATAAAAGATATTCAATATTGTAAATCCTTCTCTATCTTTCCAGTTTCTTTGACCAATTACTATCTTGTCCAGTATATTCCTACATTAAATTTTCTGAAGTTTTATAGGATATTTAAATTCTTTGAAACTGCCTTTATGTTTGTCTTGATAAGTTAAGATTACACCTTTCTTTTTAATTTTTTTTTATTTTTTATAATAGCTATTTTATTTATGTTCCAGTGTAAAATTTGGCAAGAAAGTCATGTATGTGAACTACTTACACGAGCTTAAGACACAGTTGAATTTAGATCACATTACTATTCCTGAACCTGTCATCGAGTAAGTACTTTCAATTGTTTTTTAGATAAATTATGTTTTATTTACTTATTTATTTATTTTTAAAAAAGCTCCTTAGTTGTTGAGGGTCCTTAGGAGTTGAAGGTTGACCAAGAAGTGATACCATTCCGAGGTGTTGTTTTTGTGTCATGTGTACAGTCAGATTATCTAAAGGTTTGACTTTTGACACTCAGATTGGCCAACCTAAATAATGAAAAAAATAAAGCCTTTAGGCCTCTAGGAGGGGTGGGGCCGGTTGCTTTTTTCTTCCTAGTTGGCCCGACCTTCTAGAATTCAAAATGCTGACTTCTCAATAGGTTTGTTCCAACCGCCAGTTCCGAATCAGTTTCGGATTAGTCTGTGATTGACAAAATGCGCATGCGCGAAAATTACTCAGTTGGAAATTGATTTGTGATTCCGTCTTGTTGGAACGCTCCTGAACTTGAACCAAACTGTTTGATGTGGTAGGTTTTAGAACTGTTATAAAAAAAAACTTGTTTTAGTAGACTCACGGCACACACGTAATTTTATTGATATAATCCTGAATGCTCTTTTGTTTTAAAAAACAAATATTAATCTTAGTCCTGTTAGAGAAAGAAAAATTTCTGAAATAAATCGGATTCTTTCGATATTGGTTTGAAAATGGAATAAGTACCAAAAGTACATCTTGGAAATAGGTAAAATTTTTAATTTTTTCAGAAATATCTAGAAAATGTCATTATGTGCACAAAAATTAATCATCGCATTCGTACAAAATCATTTTAAAAATAAGATTTGAAACACAAGAAAGGAAAATAATAGGCGAGCGAAATCAAAACAAAAACAATAAAGCGGAAGGTTATGTTTCTGTTCACCGAAATTCAATCCCAAACTACCAGTCCCTGGCTCTGATCGCTAACTGCTCTGACTTTTACCAAACCAATCCGTGATTCAATCAGAGCGTGGTTGGAACAGCCGACTAACAGTCGGAGTCAGTCAGAGTTTGAGTTTGGACTTCGTTGGAACACCCTGTTCCTAATGTGCATGCGTCGACAGTTCCAAACCAGTTTGAAGTGCGGTTGGAACAAACCTATTGGCTCCCCACGGATTTTCCCGCGTTGTCAAAAGTCAAAACTTTAGATAATCTGACTGTAGTCTGTTTTTAATAAAAATAGACCACTGTGTTTTAAATAATGTGAGGAAGGTTTGATGAGCACAGGTTATAAAACCTAACTCTTGCTCTATTTCTGAATGTAAACAAACCTTCCAAGTTCTGAGTAAGAACAAAAGATTTTTATTAGATTCATTTTTACAAAAAAAGTCTATATAAAAATATTATACTTATCTTCTTTATTGTATTGTTTATTCAAGTATTATTATTATTAATTATACGATTTTGATAAAAATTATTCATTACAATCTTAACATTTTAATTTTATTGAGACTAGAGATTTCAAGAGGCATTATTTTTATCATGCAGTAAATATATCTATCATCATTAATAATCTCATCATGCACTTATTGAAAAAATAATCTTTCTTTAATAAACACGTTACCTGAAACTGCACACAAAAGATTGATTTATTTTGCATTGGAATTAACAAAATGTCTCAATATCCTTACCCTTAAAGAAAAAGTATTTTTATAGGAAGTAGACTTTATTATAGGTCTAGCTCAAACTAATTTTTACATCCATGTTTATTACAGTTCACAGACACCAATATTAATGTAATTCTTATTTTTGCAGGCATGATGAAAGACTAATAGCTAAGCTGAAGACAGGAGGTTGGAAAAGAAACAAGGAGGTTGTAATTGAAGAGAAGCCACCTCCTCCTATTCCCACACAACAGTTCGGTGTCTCTCTTCAGTTCATTAAGGATCACCATAACGGAGAGATTATACCTCCCATTGTGAAGCAATGTATTGACTACCTCACCACACCTGATGGTATTTATATTATCTCTTTATTCAATTTTAAAATGGCAATACTTAATTAATATTTGTTCTCCCCCTTTTTATTTGTTTTATTCCGGGGGCTTTTACCTCTTAGATGGGTCAATTAAACCCGGGTTTGAAGATCAAACTCTTCACGTTTGTGGGAAGTTTGGTCCAGTAAACCTTGTCAAATCTCAATTTTTAATCATACCAAAAGTGTCTTATCACAGTTTTCCAGACTAAAACCTGGTAGCGCTAACTCTTACAAGCAGCTTTCTATTTGATTAAGCAATGATGAGTGGACATTGAGCGGGGAGCCCATTCCAGGAATTGAACTTAGAGCTGTGTGGTTAGAGGTGGTGGTGTTCACCCATCCAACTACTGACCACACTTAATGCTCCTTAACATGAATTAAGTTAGTAAATGGACTCAGGATAGTGTGCATTAACTCTTCCGCTCTTTATTTATTCGAATTAGCTATTTTATCAATTATAGTCCTCCGAGGTCATTATAGATAGATAGATATGATAGACGCACATCTTCAGCACCTTCTGTTTTCTATAGTGTGTTTCATTTATCTCCTTTTATAAATTTGGCCATAACTATGTAGACTCATCAGCAGGAGGCACATGCAGTTGTTAATATGCAATTCTTAAACATTGATTATGATTTCAGCTTTGGAAACGGAGGGGCTGTTCAGGCGCAGTGTGAATGCGGCCCTTATTAAAACACTTCAGGCTCGTATCAACCAAGGCCAGCCTATTGAATTTAACAACGATCCACACATCGCAGCTGTTCTTCTTAAAACATTCCTTAGAGAATTAGATGAACCCCTCATGACTTTTGACCTGTATGATGAAATCATCCAGTTCCAGAGTAGGTCCTTTCTTTTTTTATGTATACCTTTTTGCTATTTGATGTACGAGTTTATTAATTTTTTTATACAAGCAGAAGTTTTTGTAAAGTGAAGTGATACATTTATAATAATAGTTGAAAAAGAGCTGCAGGGCATGTGTTAGTTGAAGAGTTATTATTATAGGGTAATAGTCCAGTCAATAGGGAGAAAAAAAGGGCCTTACCCCTAGTAAAACTCCCTATTGACTGGACTATAATGCAAGAATGTTATAAAGTCACCTTTCAGCCCCACTCCCCTACCCTCTATTCTACTCATCCTCTAATTACTATGATACATATTGTGATTGACTATTTGATTAACATGAAATATTTATTGCACAATGCTCATGTCAAAGATAGAGCTATGCAATGCCTAGTATTAGATTACACTCATGCCATTATACTGTACTGACAGTGCGGGAAAATTGGAAAAAAAGGGAGGGGAGCCAATGAAAGCTCGAGATTTTGGCATTAGTAGGTCGGGCCAACTAGGCAAACAAAAATGTCACTTGATAACCTTTAGATAACCACCTAGTGGTTTTATATTTTCCATCACATAGGTTGGCCAATCTGAGCTGTGAGATTTACTAAGTATAATGACATGGGTATAGTATAATAGTATTATATTATAATTTACATAAAAAGTCTCTCTAGATATATATTCTTCTATATTTGCTATATCAAGCCTGATAAGATCAAAACTTCTCGTCTGCATTAAAATGATTGTCAAATGAAAAAAAATTATATCCCCTGAATTCTCTAACCGTATTATTTTGTTTTAACAGTGCGATACCTATTGATTATATGTATTGAAATTTGTCTAGGTTTATCTAAAGATGAGAGGCCTCGTCATGTTAAAATTTTGATTCTAGAGAAGTTACCAGAAGATAACTACAGGATACTTAAATACCTTGTACAGTTCTTGGCTAAGGTTGGTTTAATCATTTTATCATTTTTATTTCTTTTATCACTGAATATTACCTTAATAATTTTTTTTATAGAAACAGTTTTATGAGGAAAATGATTATTTGTGCTGGAAGGAAACAACTTAAAATTTCTACATAAGTTCTATTATAGGTTTCAATTTGTAAACAGCAATCTGAAAGAAGAATCCAAATTAATTTATTACATCCTAAATCTGCACCCCATTAAACCATGAGCTTATATAGAGTAATAAAGGTGGTGATTGGGTGGTTCTCAAAGGGTATAAGACCCTCCCCTCGAGATGCAGGAAGCCTAAAACTTCAAGTAATCTGCAATCATAAAAAAAAGCCTGGGGACTCGGTCAATAATAATAATAATTTAAACTCTTCCATTATTACAATTTGATCTCTCCTTGCAGGTTATGGATCGCTGTGATTTAAACAAAATGAATTCTTCGAACCTTGCCGTCGTGTTCGGGCCTAATCTCATCTGGTCACCATCAGGTCAGCTCTGTTTAACATCCATTACACCGATCAACATGTTTACCGATTTCGTACTTCTAAACCAAGATCAGATCTTTATTATTTAGCTTCTTCCATCATTCAAACTATTATAATTTAAATTATAATTAAACATTTTTATTACCACCCCATCATTATCCCACTCCCTCCCCCTTATATATAGAAATTTAACGATTCAAGTCAATTATTTTTTAAACGTTTTTCCCATCTTCCCCCTTTTTATTTTATTTTTATTTGTTTTGTTTATTTCATACATCGCTCTATCATACCTTTAATTTATAATGTAATATTGTAACATAATATATAATGTATATCTTTATTTCTAGGTGTAGTTTTTTTTAAATGTTTACATAGAAAACAAATTATTATTATTTTATTTTAATAATTATTTTTACTGTCCTGCACAAATAGAATTAGTACATATGCTGTATTTATTTCCCAATCAGTGTTCAGCCCCTCCCGTAAAATTTATTATTTTAATTTTGTATATGTGGTCTGCCTTTTTAAATTTTGAAGTATTAGCTAACTTTTTTATTTATTTTTTTTTTCATGGATTCAATTTTAATAATTTTTTTCGATTTTTACATAAAATTTCTCTATGCAATGCTGTAAAAGAAGTAAATAATGAAAAGGATTGGTTATTAAAAGTTACCCTCGTCTAAGCAATTGTAGTTTTCTATGTTTCCCCGTTAAAAATGCATTTAAAAAAAGATTGAGGTATTTCCAGCCTTACTCACTAGAAAGCCCTTATCAGTATAGCCACAATTACAGGCACCTCTGTACCAGAATGTTTATAATTGTTTATAAAATATAGATATATTTGGGTGTTTAAAGCACAAATATAAGGCCTATTACATAAAAGTTTAGTAATATCTCGTTTACTTTGTGATAAACGGCATAGTTGTAAATAATATTGTATGTGAATAACATGTTAATAGACCTTAAAGCACTTGCTTTTAGGTATTTTAGATTAGAATATTCTAGTGTTAAGATTATTATTAATCCTTTTTTTTAACTAACCCAATTTTTAGTCTTCCAAAAAACATTCAAGACGTAATGTTGCCGTTCTTTTAAAAATTGTTGCTATCTTTATCAGCATTTTAAGTCATGTGGTCTATATGCTTGATGATTTTCATCTAAAAAGTTGCTAGAACCTTACTTAATTATTTTTACAAAAAATATGTTTTAAGTTCGAGGAGCCTGAAATTGAAACACTCATACTCCTGTCTTAGATTAAAGTCCATAAAACAAAACTGTCTTGAATTATTAATAATGATGGCCATACTAAAATGTCCTTTGCTGTCAAATAGAGTAAATTAAATGTATAAACAATTTTTTCCCCTATTTTTGTCTTTCTGCTCCACATTACAAAAATTAAATTTGCTACATTTCTAATGAAAATTCACTATTTTTATACAATCAATCCTTTTCACTATTAATTTTTAAGCATTGCATTATTAAATAATCCAATATTAATTATAAAATTCTACAACTCGAATAATTTAGAAAAAAAAAAAAAAAACGAATATATTATACGTATTTTTCATTTGCCATTTTAAAAATTAGTAAATAAATTATCGTAAAAAAAAATCATACATCGAAAAAAAAAAAAAAAAAAAAAAAAAGAATTATGAAAATATTGCAACTTTTGGTTCTTTATAAAGTCTACCTTTCCTCCAATCCCCTTTTGCCTTTCTCTAATATTATTTTGTAACTGTGCAAAAAAAATTGGGTGATATCTTATTGCTGATATTTTTCTTGTGAAGGTTTGTGACTGTTAATGATCTCACATATTTTATGTTTAGGAGTGGTCTCTTGTTTTATTTTATTTATTTGTTTTTTCATTTAGGTATAATAGGGTGAACAAAACTGAAAAAAAACGTAAAAACTATGACATTTTGTCATGTTTTTTTTTATAGGTCAAAGCTATTTAGGCTGCATTAAGTTTTAATTAGTATTTATATTTATGATTTTTTTAGTGAAGTTTGCACCTTTGTGAATAATAATCCTATAAATATGTATATTAATTTTTTTTTTNATAATAATAATAATAATTAATAATAATAATTTACACATTTTAAGAACACTCAATGATTATTTCTAAAAATTACAAATAATTACTGAGTGCCTTAAAATTATGTGAATATCCTAAAATATTATTTTCATTACTTTTCCATTGAAGCTTCAATATTCACTGTGTCTCTACATTTTGTGCCAAATGTTTGTTAGTGTTTTGGCAGTGTGGGAAATTAAAAAGTAAAACAATAGGGTTGGGGAGCAAATAAGAGTTCAGGATTTCAAAGTCCTAAGCACTCATTGGTTCCCCACCGTATTTGTTTTATTTTCCCGGCATTCAACACACTAACAAAAATTTGGCACAAACTGTAAGTTTCAATAACGTTTAATGTCACTTACATTAAAATTAGTTAATTGGAACTAATTTTTTTTTTTTTTATGATTTTTTATTTTTTAAAAATACTACACGCAACAGTTGCTCAAAAAGTCAACTAACCGTTGTTTACTACTTTTGTCTATTAATTTCTTTGCAAACCGTGTAGAAGAGAACAGAGACACTAAGTCATTATTAAGATTGAATAGTCTATTATTGGATAACTTACTTTTAACTTTTTATGTTATTGGTGGCTTTTCTTAAAGTAAATACATTTTTTTCTACAACTGTGTTTATTATCGGTGATTAATAGTTTGTTGTTGTTTTTTTTTTTAAGCAAAAAATATCAACATAGGGAACTTGTTTAGCTGACTTTATATGGATTCAAAATCTAATACATTCCTCTCGTAGCGAGAGGTGTATACCTGATCCTCACTTTTGACATTCATTATTACCTGTGTTAATTTGTCTAATAAAATGTGAAGAACACTAAAATTATAAAGTACCACTTACAGAATTGGTTTAGTCTACTAGTTGATGCACTAACACTCAACTGGATTCTGGTTTGAGTCCCTGATGATGAAATCAATTAGATGTGTAATGTGGTCGATCTCTCTGCTCTGAAACTACTTATTGATATATTGATCAGAACAGGAATGAAATCAGAGCAAAAAAATAAAATAGTTTATGTGATAGGGATTTTTTTTATCAGTAAAAATACAATGATATTGAAACTACAAATTTAAATTAACATTTTGTAAAGTACTGTAATCCCCATATGTTCCAGCTATTAGTTTATTTCTTCAATCTCACAAGTTGGCGATGCACATATTTATTTATTTTTACTACGGTCAACTTAATTTATTATCTTGAGCATAATTAAATAAGCAATCTTAACAATCTTGGAATGTTTCTTTGAACCCCAATTCATTAAATTTATTATTAAAGAATAAAGGAATAAGCCAGGTAAAAAATGCAGCCTGTTATTATAAATTAGATACTTACTAGCCAACAAGCCCACTCTTGGCAATCGAACCATTTGATAAAGTACTGATCAGTAAGGACTGCTAACGGTACCTCTTGTTAACTCTCATTCCTTGGTTTATATACATCAAACATTTCATCTTCACTTTCGCAAATATCTTCAATGATGTTTAGCATAATTGAATGTCACACATTATCCCTTGATTTCCATTGATAAGTCCACCCTTGTGATAAAGTTTTGTTTTTTTCTAGATAAGACCACTTCCTTTTATGAATCCATTAAGATTCAATACAGTTTGAAATTGCTTAAACAAAAAGACAGTCACAGCCCTTTATATAAGTTATATAGGAGTGATAACATTTTGGTAGAACATTTGTACTTTGCCGCGCGATGTATATCTGTTTGTATTCTTTATAATATATTTTGCTAAAGTATTTAACAAGTTACGATACATACAATTTTTTTTTTTTTTAATATAATTTTACATTTAGTAATTTAGGACTGGTTATTATTTAAAGGCAATCAATAAAAAGATACTGTTATAAGGGGGCCAAAATAACAGAAAAGAGAAATTAATTTAAAAAAAAAAAAAAAAAAAAAAAAAAAAAAGATGGA
>KZ651101.1:1474250-1484586 GCA_001010745.2 Gerris buenoi | reverse complement strand
TCCTGAGAATAAATTTTGTGGATTTAGTCAAAATCAGAATTTTGATGAATGGTAGGGTAAAACCGGGTACTTAAGAAAATCTATAATTTTTAACTGCTATGGCCAATATATGGTTAATTTATTTATTATTTATCAAAATCTATCATGTTGAAACATAAGTCTGAAGTGACATTTTCACAGAAGTCACAAACAAATCCTCTCTCTCCCTTATAAGCGCTACAGTGCTCATGAGCCAGAAGTTGCACTCTTTACACCTTATCTAGATCACAGTCAGAATAAAGGTCATTACAAACGATATATATTGATTAATTAAAAGAACAGTTGTTATTCGCCATACAAATACAATGTAGGGGTAATATCGGGTACTACCCGGTATTACCCCAAGGGGTGTTTTAAAAAACAAATGGCTGTCATTCATCAACAGGTGATTGCAAAAATCTCACACTGGTGTCTAATTATTCTATTTAAACTGCATATTGAAGAGGTTTACTTTCAACGTATTAAATGTAAGGGTTCTTTGCTAACAACACAAACAAAGTCTTGTAAAAAAACAAAAAAACTGGCCAAAAAGTTTAAGTACGTGCTGAATAAAACAAACGATGTTTCGTCTTTCATTAACTATTACAAACCAACTGAGAGGCATCAAGGATTGAGTTGACTGCATCACTAGATTAATAGCAGCACTAGTGTAGGAAAAATTCAGGTACCCGGTTTGACCCGCCTACCCAGTTTTACCCTACTTTCCCCTACTCAGTGACTAGGTCAACTAAGTAATTTAGCCAGTGACAAGATGTCAACTAGGCAACTACATTATTAATTAATGTGTAATTTATTTACCCCTACCCCTAAAGAACGGTATTTGTATTATTATATATTATATATAAAATTAATTTGCCCCTAGTTTTATAGGGTCCCAGTTTTAACATACGGACCCTAAATATAGCATACATACTTAATACAAATAATATCACACGTAATAGTAGATAAAATCATTAATTGTTATTAAAATCTGGGAAGAATATTCTAACACGCTGCAAAGAGGGATTTTTAGTAGAAACACTCTAACGTAAATATTTGTCTAGAGGTAAACACTTTACTTAATGAAGAAATTTTCCGTGGAGAGAGTGTTTCATTGAATTTACTTAATCTTAATTTAATGGTTTAGGTTTTAGGTTTAATGTATTATAGAATTTATTTGTATCCCAACACACTATGACCAACTTTAAACCTATCCAGTCAATGTTGAGACAGTTTATGATCATTTTAATAATATCTCTAAAACGGGTTGAAATGACGTAAAAATTAGAGGTTTTATTCTTTAAAAAGTAAATTTTCAATTTCCTGAAAACTGAAAGGAATTATTTTTAATTTAAAAGTAAATATTACGTTTTCTGTCGTTTTAAGGATAAACAAAGAGTCCCTATATGTCCGGAAAAGTCCAAAGTCCACTTAACCCTTTTTTTGTAGACTTACTTAAAACCCTTTTTCCTTTCTTTTACGAGTCAGGGCCTTTTAGAAGTGGCAACTGAACCTGTTTTAAGCTTGCCCTCAACGTCCTACGTTCCTCTACTTAAAGTAATAAAATTTTGGACTGTTACCCTCGAAAATTCTTTTGAACTCGAGAAATCTCCACGTGTCAAAAGGTCAACACAAGGTGATATTTAACATGTTATATTCATTTAAACTTTTGCTAATTCTAATTTACTAAAGAAATATACATTAATGTTTGAAGATATAGGTGTAAATAAATGTATGCTAGTGCACCTGTGGAAAAAAAACATATGTTGAAACTTATATGGGACCACCAATGGGCCAATTATGACCTATCATCCAAATTTAATTAAAATCGAACGAGTAGTTTTTAAGATATGTTGTTTTGCAAAAATTGAGTGACAGACAGACACGGAAAACGGGACCCAAAATGTTTTCTGATGTCTGAAATGGATTTCTGTCTAGCATCGGTTTACCCACGCACATTATAAAGAAAATATATATCATTCATAATAATAGTTATATTTATTTGTTTTTAAAACTGATAGTTTTAGACAAAGGGTTGTTGTAAATAAATTATAAACTTTTAAAAAATTGAAAGAAAAAATAATCGATAACATTGAGACATAAAAATTATAAAATTAAAGTTTTTTACTTGTGTCTTATTCAAGAAAGGAAAGTAAAAAAAAAATTCAGTCTGAGTCAACTAAGACAAACTTTCTCATGAACGAGTTCATAATTACTTAAGCCCAGTGTTTTACATTTATTAGCTTTTGTAGGTACATTTATTTATTATTGAACATTTTATCAAAATGTATCATTAAAATAACTTCTCCTCGGCGGGGAATCGAACCCGGCCTCTCTCCGTTCACGTTTAAAGCTATTTCTCAGGAACTGGGTTTCTCCCGGGAAAACGGCTTATATCATTACATTCGCAATTAAATGATCTTTTTGGAAATGGAAATGGCAACTTTAGAATTTTTAATTAAAATCATCAAAACCGTTAAAAAATTATTCGAGTAATAATTTTTTTTCACTGCTTCCAAATGTGGAGTTTTTAAGATATTTTGGGTGGTAACGTCCCCAAATTTGGAGCTAAAATTCATGTCCATTCACCCTCGGGGTATGATTTTTCTAAAGCATGTATGCCAATTTTCGTCAACGTCGGCCTTGTAGTTTAGGCTTCACGCGTCTGTATAGGCGACAGACATTTAAAAAAACAAAAAAAAACACTTTTTTTTGGATTCAATGGACCTCAAAACGTGTAAATCCATCAAAATTGAATTTTCGCGCCATCACGATCTCTTAATATGAGAAAACAAAAACAGTGAAATAAGGAAAAATGGTAAAAAAGGAATTACGTTACTTTAAAAATGTTGCTTGTAAAAAAACATATTTTCTTTAAATATCGTTATTGACAATCCCCTATATTATATTTAGAAGCTATATTTGTTTCATCTTTCTATCCACTCTACAGAAATTCCTTTTCTAGAAAGGAATGCATCTTTATCTGCTTTGTACATAAACAAAGCATGTGGGCATCTTAAAAATATGTGACTTAGGACTTAGGGTCTCCAATTTCATAATATTACAGATAGAGCATATTTTATTTGTTTTGATTTTATACAAAATTCCTCTTAAGGTTATTTTAATACTATCTAGCCAACAAGTACGTAGTTGTGGTAAATAGATAAATAAATTAAATAGATACGTAAATAAATAAATGGTAAATAGAGTTGTGGTACGTAGATAAATTTAAATAATTTATAATGATTGAATAAAAATTTGATACTTAGATTAAAATAGTTCTGAGTATAAATGAAATAAAGCTGGGATCTGCAATATACGGCTTGAGGAGTGATGAAAGACACTTTATTCAACCCACGAACTAATATTTTTAAGTAATAAATTGGCGGAAGCTAATTTATACCAGCTTCGATCCCGACAGAATTATCAAATGAGAAATTATGTATTGCTTAATTTATCGTCAAAGATTTAAACAATAAAAAAAAATTGTTGCAGATAAAAAAGAAAAAAATAGTATATTATGTTACTAGGCTGTGAAGTGAGTTTTTTCTTTACCGCGGCAATTACATTTACTGTCGAGCGAAGCGAGACAGGAAATATTGCCAAGGTAAAGAAAAAACACTTCACAGTCGTGTAGCATATGCTATTTTTTCCGAGGTAGCAGACATTAAAAAACATTAAATATTAATCAATATAATAATAACAAATATTAGTTCAAACTTAAGATTAAAAAAAAAGAAACCTTAAAAAGAGGTTACACTATAAGAAAAGATAAATAAAACGCATTGACATCTAGCGGAATTCTATCGTACTAAGGCCATTTCAGTAAGAAAATAGCGCTCCTACGGAAGTTTTGATAAGCTCTTATAGTACAATAAAAATTTTTTGCGTCCTAGGACGTAAAAAATTTTTTCTTTACTGCCAGGAGTAAAGAAAAGATTTTTTAAGTCCACGTAATGAAAAAATTGATTTTAGCTTTGTTTTTTAGGCTGTAAAGTTACTATTTCACAGCCTACCTCGGAAAAAAACTATTTATATACTACCATATGGAATGGTTTTTGTTTATTTTACGTATTTGTTGATTCAGTTAATTAAATAGGAATTTGTAGGTTATTCATGTTCCAAAAATAGGTGAGAAGGATCAAAAGCTTAGTAAGATAATTATTTTACAATTATAACGTTCAAATATATACTAATTATGTTGAAGGTTAAAGGTCGATTGTATAAATAATCCATTTTAATAATTTCAAACCGCTATGAAAGGTGACAAAAGTTAATTTGAGCGTGAGATTATAATGAGATATGAGATGGGAATAATCTGGAATCTATTTCCAGGAAAGGGTTTATAGTTTCCTGTCATCTGCGTCTTAAATGATACTAGAAGGACTAAACCAGGAGGACTCAAAGTGTAGTGCACGGTTTAGCCTATAGGTTGCGCCGCTGTTATCAAGGGGGTGGTCGGGAGACGCATGCGCATGGGTACCTGCAACAGGTCAGGTTGTTTTGAGAGGGGCCTCAGTCAGTGGGTGCCGGCGGGATGGTGACATGTGGCTACAGCCCGGCCAGACGGTATCATCGTGTCTCGAGGCTCACGCCACCTACATATGTACCCAGTATTCATCACGCTGTTACATCATTCAGAAGGTCCCAAAACAACAAATAAATTAAAAATAAATCAAACAACATTCTATTTATTATTTAAATAAAATACGACAATGTTTTAAACGTACAACTATTTATTATTTTTAACAGAAAAACACTTATTATTATTATTTTTTGGATTTTATTTTGGTTTTTTGAAGCCGGTACCTCGAGAAAGAAATCGATTACCACGTGCTCCCCTCCCCTCGCCCGGGAAACAGCTGATTTTCATCCTGAAACTCTTTGAAATTATCAGATCGCCCTTTCACCTGTTCCTTTAAAAACAATAACATTAAAACCAAAACAAGCAAAAGTAAACAAACTTTATTTAACCCACGTTAAATTTAATCTATAAATACATGATAGAGTATATTAAAATATGTATTTAAACCAGCATATTTTATTCAAAACAAACGTACCATATGTTTCGTACAGCGTATTATCCAACCATATGTTATCACATATAATCATAAATCTAATTAATATTTACAATTTGCATTTACTACAATGTTTACGCTCCAGTATGATATTCTATTAAAAGCATTTTTGAACTTCATTAAAAATAAATAATATGAATGTTCACTTTATTAACTAATGTGGTTAATAATTAACACAAAGACAATGTTTTGTGAAAATACTTTATTTTAATGACTAAAACTTACACAAAAGTGATCCAATGTAATACCTAAATAGTAAAATTGTGCATTGTTCTATGTAGGAATAATGATTACAAAGTTTGACTTTCTTATATTATTTACACACTTTAATATAACAATTATTTCCTTAGATAAGCTTATCATTTCTATGATAGAAATAACTGTGTATAATAATTTTATAACGCAAAGCTTTCCACTATTTCTAATCTAAATGTCTTGGTATTTTGTTTCAGGCAAGTGTGGAAACAAAGAAAAAAAAAACCATGAAATCATTTATTTTTTTGGAAATGTAGATCTACTTTTGAATAACTTGCTTGTTTCGAAAAATGAATGATGACTTCATAGTTTAAACGTAAAAAAAAGAAAAAAAAAAAAGCACAATGTGATAGTGTTTACTGATATTATAAATAATAGGATATATTATTTTTTTGTTATTTTAATTTTTTATTTATTTAGGATTAGATTTTTAACTATGTTACGTCTAAGGAAAAATCGGATACCCTTTTTTATAAGCACTATTTTTATAGCACTCTTTTTGATATACGTACTCGGAAATTATGGAAACTGGTATTTGGTCTTTCCCTATTTTGTATATCCATCCTACCGAAAGATATTATTGTGTTACGAAAACGATACTGGTAATAATCTCGAAGAACTTTCAAATCTCCGAATTCGTTACGATAAATCAATATTTTTTATCGAATCTACTTGTCATTATAAAGGTATTGATCTCGATGCTAGGCAAGCTTGTTCAGTGGAATCCGCTGCTTTACAAAATCCAGATCTTGATATTTACTTGTTGTTTCCTTCACCAGTCCAAACAGGATGGGAAACCAACTCTTATCTAAAGGAACTTTTGACTTATGATAATGTGAATCTTCGTCATATAAATATGAATGAGTTTTTCAAAGGAACACCCCTTTATGAGAAATGGAAAGCAAATAGGGCAGGATTAAGGACAAGTCTATGGCCCCAGTCTCATGCAAGTGATATCTTAAGATACACTCTACTGTGGAAATATGGAGGCTTCTATGTTGACTTAGACGTCATTTTACTAAAGTAAGTAACATTTAAAATTTTATAGTTTTATTTAAATTATTATAGTTCAAGTTTATTAGTAGGTTAATTTTAGNAAAAAAAAATTGAATTTATGATACACATAATTGTTTTACCTTTTCCCAATAAGTAGATAATTATAATTATTAATAAAGTTATAAAATCTAAATAACATGATAATAATGAAAAATTCTGTAATAAATTCAATTTTTTTTTAATAAATTATTTATTAACATACAATTTATTGTAACAACACACATAAACAATTTATGTTTACATGCATAAAAGAAATAATAGCCTTGCTTTATTTATTTGTTTTTATTAGATGATGTTTATTAATTTAATATAAACGTTGCATATTGGCTTTTGTTTATGTCTGAGGCTTTTGTATGTATATCTCGCATTTGTATGTATGTATGCTTTTGTAGAAATAATATATAAGCATGCGATATATGACAACATAAATTATTTGTATTTATGTATTTATTTATATTTTATATGTATATGAAATATGTAGATGTAGATGTTTAAAAATGTATGTTAATAATTTTAATATCTCTATAAATAACTAATAAAAGTTTATATGTCTATTTTTTCCTTTATTTACTTTTTTCAATACACTTTGATTACGTAATTAAAAATAAACAAAACACAAATTCACATTTAATATGACTGTAATGTGGTTTTGAATACATTCTCTATTCTCCTACTCTAATTTTAAACTCGCATCTTTATTCAAAAACCGGATAGAAACGTGATTGAAAACGTAAAATTGAAATAAAATAAATCATTCCTCAATTGATTTTAAATTTTATTTTTCCTAATCCCTTGTACATACCGTTTATTATTATTGTTTTTTTAATTTAAGAAAATAAAATATCATGATTTACAAATATTGTTTCAATCTGCCTTTTTTTTTAGACCAATTAAAAAAAAGAGATTAAGAAGAAAGATATTTTTGAAGGGATTATTTTTTCTTTCTTGACTCTGCTATTTTATGCATTGAGCATGAGACCTTTCTACTGTGCTTTTCAACAGTTGCATTGTCTTATCAGTATTGCTTAGAGCATTAGGACAGAAATAAACAAACATTTGAGCACTGACACAATCATATTTGTACTTGCTTAAAATATTTTTGCTTCCGTTTTAATTAAGAGAGAGGATAAATCGGGGGAAAATGTTCTATTTTTATTGAATTTACATGTTGTATATGCATCTCTGAAAACTTTTTGACTAATACTATTGACTGGTGTCTCTGCGAATTTGTCCTAATCGGTCCATCTCTTCATTAAGATTTCTTGTTAGAGAGTTAAAACAACCCATTTTATTGTTTCATTGCATTTTTTACTTTCTCATATAAAGATAAAGTATTGTGATGGCACGAAAAATTCGATTTTGAGATTTTGATGGATTTAAAAGTTGTGAGTCTAAAAGAGTGGATTGTCAAAAATGTCTGTCTTCTTTGAAGACGCGTGGAGCCTATATAAAATACTGTACGATTTTGACGTAATTTGGCATTTATTCATGTTCAGAAAAATCATACCCTGAGGTGAAATCGAAAAATGAAATTTAACTCCATATTTGGGGGCGCTAATCCCCAACAACTATGAAAAAATTATTTCTTTTGACGGTTTTGATTAAAAAATTCTAAAATGTAGTCCATTTATATACAAATCTAAAATCTAATGATGTAGATAAGTCGTTTTCCCGGGAAAAATCTAGTTCCTGAGAAAATAGCTTTAAACGTAGACGGAGAGAGGAAAGGCTCGATTCCCCGCCGAGAAGAAGTTATTTTTATTATACATTTTGATGAAATATTCAATAATAATTAAATGTACCTACGAAATAACGAAAACTAATAAATGGAAAACAGTGAGCTAAGTAAATATGAACTCGTATATGACAAAGTTTGTCTGAAGTTGTCTCGGACCGATTTTCCCAACCTGCACGCTTAATATTGTCGTTTAGTTTTCAAGTTAATAATAACACTTCGTAAACCATGTTTAACATTTTAAGTTTTAATTACATATCTTGATATAGAATAACCATTTTAATTACGATGCATAAAGAAATGTTCAACTGAATAAAATGTAATTAGGTAAAATTATTGATGTGATTCAGAAAATGATAATATTCTAAGCCTAAAGGGGGTTCACAGATCTTTTCGATTGCTATATTGATAACAATATATTCATGGTTCTTTGCCACATGTTTCCCCCACCCTTCTTCTTTGGCGCTGCTTTTTATAAGGTTAACAAATTCGAATAGGTATATTATTAAAATAATAATTTTCTCCATTTTATGGTATGTTTTTAGGCATTGAATCCACATATCAATATTTTTCCATGAATCCTTTTCCATGAAGGAGATTTTAAAAATGAAAAACAAGTGTATTTAATATTTACTTATTTAAATTGGTCAAGCTAAATCTGGGTTCATAGGATGCGGTACATAGCGCTTTTCGGGTTATACAGATAACATTTTATTCATAAGAAAACGTGGGGGGCGTCGACGCATGTTTTTCCCCACCCTTCCCTCCTTATGCGCTTGCGCTGCTTTCAGTGTAGGTTATAAACAAAGACGAAGGTTCCATTCAGGTTTGATGCAGCAACGCAAGAAAGGGTTTTCGACACCAACTTTTGGCAAAAGGCGGGATATGTGATATGATCCCTTCTTGACTCGAAATCGAAAACAAATATGTAAAAAATAAAGGAAGAGGACTGGAAGGTTTTGGAATAAGTGAAAACTTCTTATTCAAATTTCAAAAAAAGTTGGCACAACTGAATTTGTTGGAATGATAAGTTTGTGTGAATATTATAGGTAGTTTTGTCTTATTTCATTGGGGACTCCCTATATGTTTAATACCTCGAATGACCAATGAAATTAGGAAAAAATCATATTAAAGGGATCAAATGAAGATTTGACAAAAAGAATATTATACAGGGTCACCCGTGATAAAATGTCATAACGAAACTGGTTGATTCTATGGGTTAAATGTATGCCTATTTCTCAATAGTTGTCGAGATATCGATTTATTTCTTTTTTCAGTGTTTCACGAAAAATTCCATAAAAATTCTTAATAGCTCAAAAACTAAATGAGATAGAGAAATTAGGCTGAGAAACAATTTTAAAAAGCATACAAAATCTAATTAAATATAAAAATCAAAAAAGTAGGATTTTTTTTTTTTTAAATTCGTCTTTGAAATTCTAGAGCTTTCTACACTTAATTGAGGGATGTTAAGAAGTGTAGCAAATTCAGGAAAAACTTTTGCTCTTCAGAAACTTTTGAATGGAATAAATAAAGTTTAAGATCAATGGACTTGCTTTTGAATTATGGTGGATTGAATGTTGAATTTTACCAGGCGTGAAATTATTCGGACAGGATCTCAACCAATTCTTGAGTAAGTTCAAAAAAGGATTCCCCAAACGAAACACAACTTATAGGAAATTTGACCCTCACAAAAAAGTTCTTATAAACATGGACCCGGAACAGCTTCGTTTTCGAGTTATTAACAAAATAAATTACAAATAATATTTTAGGACGTTTATCCTTAAAATTTTCAAATATGTACTACGACCTCTATATTAGGTTATCTACCGGGAATTAATCATTTAGTTCACTGATTGACTGAACACGAGCCTTAATGTTTATTCTTTATCACTATATTTATTATACTACAACGAAATGTTTCGTTGTACTCTATATTAGATTAGGTTTCCTTAAGTAACCAAGTTGATTATGTCCGTTTTTGTTAAATTTTGTTGTTTTAGTTACTGTTATTACTTAATGTTGAAATAGATATTTTGTTAGTTTAATTCACTATTGATGGATTCTTTCCCGTTGTTGATCTAAATGTTCATCTAAATAATTTGACATACTGAAATAGTATTTGAAACATACTGAAATCGTATTTGCAACTTACATGGGACCAACAATGGGGCTAATTGTGACTCCATCCAAATTT
>KZ651101.1:1415441-1434706 GCA_001010745.2 Gerris buenoi | reverse complement strand
CCCCCCCCCCCCCATACTTAACTCGCACACTATGAGCGCACCGAATATCTCACAAATCATCATTCAGTTATGATATATACTGATTGTAAATCACAAAATTACGTATTTAAAGAGCGCAAACGTTTGAAATCAATCTAGGGCTATCTGCAGGCAACTTTTGACAAACTATCCAATTATCATAAAAGGCAGATAAGTACTTTTGAAGATGTAGGTGTAAATAAATGTATGTTTGTGCGCATGTGGAAGAGAAGCAAATGGGCGCGGAAGGTTAGAACTTATTTAGGACCACTGGTGGGTAACAAGAATACCGATAAAGGTTAATGTTTCACAACAATTAAATAATAAAAATTAATTTTTAAGAATAGCAAAAAACTGACGTACCATGAGACGAAACCCTTTTAAAATTACAATGAAATTCTGCCATAGAAGGTAATGTTGTGGTTAACTTATGAAATTCTGCCATAGAAGGTAATGTTATGGTTAACTTATGACATTCTGCCATAGAAGGTAATGTTATGGTTAACTTATGAAATTCTGCCATAGAAGGTAACATTAAGGTTTAGTAACTGGACTAACCGTATTCTGATTTAGCTCGAAGTGATCGCAACCGCTCCAGTTGACCACTATATTAACCGAAGGTTATTTATCGGTCGGTTATTTAGGTTGACCTTCTTTTCGGACCCATCGGTTAATTCTCGGTCGACCTGATTAGTGATTCCGATAGCACCCTTAGTAATTTGGCTTATTATATACATCGTTGAATGAATAAAAAAGTAATAACAGGTATACTGTGGAATGCAAATTATAATATTATTTCTTAGGCATTTTTTAGACTGTTAACCCCCCCCCTATATTCCCCCCCTTAGGAGAGTACCCCACTGAAATTAACCTCATTAATTACCTTCTTTAGCTGATTACTCCCCAGTGTCTACTTTTCTTGATTACTCCCTTCCTTTTAATTTCCTAATTTATTATATGAAGTGAGCATTTTTCCACCCAATAAACATTCTTAATGTAGAATGTAAAAAATGCTTTAGGGCTTTTGTAGGGGTTAGAATGAGGGAATGACATGTATAAAACTATAAAACACATGATGTATAAAATGATACAAGAAAAATCAACAATCTATAGAAAGAAAATAAATTGTCCATCTTTAGATAGTTACTCATCTAATTTACCTATATGAATTAATTATATTTTTATGAATTGAGTATAATATATTCATCCAATAAATGTTGATTAAATACACTATTAATTATAATCCTTCTTCTAAGCTTAATGTGTCAAAGGGAGTAACCAATCAATTACTTTTGACACCCTTACTTTTATATTAATTCTTTTTGACATTTTAATTTTCATTTGTCTTCTTTTAAATCTCATTAAAATAAAAAATTAAAATCGTTCCGAACTCAGACTAACTTTCTCATATAATCTCAGTCTAAGATCCTGAAAACTTTCTCTTTTTTATTTTCAACAAAATCAGATTTATTTTCATCAATATCTCGAAAAAAACTACTTATATCGTTAGATTTTTATTTAAATGGACTACAATAACACTTATTTATTATTATCATTAATTTTGGTAAAAATAAAATGGATTAATTTATGTTTTGGAATGTATTTATGGAAAAAAGTCGTCGTTATTTTCGAAAAATAATTTTTTTCAAGTTTTCTTAAAAGTTGTTGGGGGGTAGCGCCCCTAAATTTGAGCTAAAATTCATTTCTCGATTTCTCTTCAGTGTATCTGAACAGTATGCCACCTGTTTTTTGAACATGTAAGCCAAATTTCGTCAAAATCGGCCCAGTACTTTAAGCTCCACGGATTGTACAGACGACCTATGAAAAACGACTGACAGACATTTTATAAAAACCATTTTTTTTCTTAAATCTACTCTAAACTTTTTTAAGCATAAATCTATGGGAGTACCAATCTAAAGAATCCTTTTTTCTTCCCATTTTCTGAAATATTACCTAAGGACCCCCTTAGGTACTTCCCTAGATTGGTACCCACCAATCAAGGGAAGTACCACTTATTCTATTATTGTTTAAATATAAGTAAAATAACAAAGCTCTATTTTCACTGCAAGCTTAGTATTTGTACAAGTATACAGAATACCGAGAGAAGTACTTAAAGATTGAAAAAAAAAGATTTAAACAGTGTATTCAGCATAATCATAAAATCCTTTTCTAACTTAAGTAGAATTATGGGTCTCTTCTTTTTAATGCAGTAGAATTCTAAAAAGGTAAATTCAATAACGAGAGGAATAAAATATATGCCTTCCAGAAGAGTGGTTTTAAAACGTTCCATGCTAAAAGTTATTATTACCAAGAAAATTCAAACTTAATTAACAGACATTGTCGGAAACCTTGTTTCGTGTCTCGCGAAATTAGGATTTTCCTGTTTTGAAGAACTTTCCGTATTCACATTTTCTTCGAGAGAAGGATTATTAACGTCGAGAAGTTTAAAACATCGAGAAGTGTTTATCGTTAAGAAGTACGCAACCCTAACAAGTATGTTAAGTTGATAAAGCGTTAGTAATTATACGGCACTAAGAAGTATTCATCGTTTAATAAAAATAATAAGAAGTATGCAATATTAATAATTATATGAGTAACGTAAAGAAGTACTCAATTCACGTATATATGAACTTGCTGATTTTAAAAGTCAATAAAAGAAAAAGTACTTCATATTTCGATTTAATTCTTTTTGTATCGCGTAGTACTCCTTCTGAATTTTTGTTTTAAGTAGTTTTAAAAATTACCGGGCAAATGGCGGCCTTCATTACTGATACACTTATCTCGCTCCACTCTTTCGAGTATATCGACGGGAATGTTGGTGATGGCAAGCGAATGCAGTGGCGGCGATAAGGGCCCCGCAGACCCCGTGGCGCTGGAACTGCGCCATACGTCCCCAAGTTCCATTTCTTCAAGTTGTGGAAGAAAAAATGTCTCAGTCATTTCTCTGTAGCGAACTGCATTCACAGTAACAGTGCGTTCATCTTCCTCGAAAAAATGAGGCTTAATTATTGCAAGTCTCGACAATGCACACCACAGTGTAACACGTTCACAATGAAGTGGCATCTCATGAAGTTAGCGGGGATTGGCATCACTCTAATACCACATGTTTTGTTTGTTGACACACCTGGAAAGGTGTAAATGGGCCTCATCACTGAAAAACACGACAGCGTCGTGTGGTAAGTTACTGAGCGCTTCCGTTAGAAAAGTAGGCCTCGACGGCAAACGCATGCTGTTCCTTTGTCCAACTCATGATGAAAACTGGTTTGTAGGGTAACAAAACTTTAGGACCTCCTTTTTCCAATGAGACCCTCCCCACCCCTTTCTGACCATGCCTCGCTCATCGGCGTCCAATTCAAATCAGCAAGTTTCCCTGCCGTGCCCTGTTTATACTCGTATATCCCTTTGCCTTAATAAGTTATTTATACAAAGGAACATACTCAGAGTAGTATATTATATCCCTTAGTTAATTAACTATTGAGACAAAGGAATATTAAATACAAGCTAAGAAAACTGTAGAACTCATTGTCCTACAATTGTATGTATAAGATTTAGTCTCACACATAATAAAGACTCAGTCTTAAAATGTTGTAATAAAACTGCCCTTGTAGTCTCAATGTATTGAGAAGACAAACAAACCTTTGAGACTTTAGTGGAGTAGATTATTGTTTAAAACCACGGGGGATGAAAAAGTAAATATGTGCCACCCAAGTGCCTTAAAGGTTTAATTATTATCTAATAATAGGATGTACAACATGTTAGGAAGTATGCTAAATTAAGATGAATATAACGTTATTAAATTAAATAGTCTACCTATTAGTGTGACACTTTATTCCTCGCGTCCTATCTCGTACTTTTTTGGTTTTACAAATCATTAAACACCATTAGATGTAACAATTAAAAGCAAAATAAATTTTCCTTGCTAATGAAATTGGAGCTTTAAAACAAAATGTTTTTTATTCCTTCGGCTTTCTTTCCTTGCTTCCGAGCCTACTGAAGGTAACGGAAGCTATGAGATTCTAAGGATCGAAACATTTTAATGTCTCCAAACACAAAAATTACAAGGCAGAAATCCGTTTCAGACATCAAGGACATCAGACATCAAAGAACATTTTTGGTCCCGTTTCTGCCTATAGGTCTGTCCAACTTTTTTCGAACCAACATATCTTAAAAACTATACTCGACCTATTTTAATGAAATTTGGGTGGTAAGTCTAACTAAGTCTATTGTTAGTCCCATATACTCGAACTCATATATTTCTCACATACGGCACATAGTTTCCTCGTTTACTTTAATTATGTTATGCTTTTACAAACAATTTGTTTAATTAAATTAATTGAACTTAATTGAAATTAATTGAACCTACCGAAGGGGACGAAAGTCATGTGATCGTTCCGAAGAACGAAACGTTTTAGTCTCCGATTTCAACAATTCCAAAGCAGACATTTATTTCAGACATCATGGGAACATTTTGGTTGGTGTCTCTTTGGTCTGTTGTAGTCTGACTGTCTGCCGTTCAATTTTTAGGAACCAACATATCTTAAAAATTACTCGTCTCATTTTAATAAAAATTTAGATGTTAGGTAATAATTAGCCCATTATTGGTCCCACGTAAATTTCAACTTTCTGCGCCGATTCATTTCTCTTCAACATACACACAAACATAAAGTTTTTTCCACCTATATCATTAAAATGACTCATCTGATGTTTAAAAGATTTGTACGGTTAGTTGAAAGTAGACCATAGTTGGTCTCTTGTAAGTTAACTAACCGTCGTTTGAATGACCTTTCTCAGTCTAATTCAGAATTAAACTTGTCCAAAGCAATTTAGATTGGGAGGTCTGTTTCGGGCCTGTTGTAGAATAGAATCAGAGTCCGTATAATCCTTCTACTCCAGGGATAAATCCTTGTTTGCATAGGCTCGTTGACTAAACATTACGTTTTAATAATCTCTTCATTTCTCTTATTTTAATTTTAAATTCGCAATTTAATTAAAGGAATTAATTTTTAATTTTTTTTTTATTTCAAATCATAACATTAAAAGTTGAGATATAAGTTTGTAGTCTGTATTAACCAATAAAATTATTTAATTCCATAAGGATAATAAGGATAAAAAGTCCAGTCCTGCACCATGACTAATAAACGCATTTTCAAAGAAATCTGTAAATCCTTTAGCTTATGATAATATAGGAATATTTTGGTTTAGAATTTAGATGAGTGAAAAAAAAAAAAAAAAAAAAAATGTACACACGGATACGGGGTACAAAAGTCAAAATAGTATTCACCCTTCAAGATGTACATCGTTGGAAAGCTTTTTAAGAGTGCAGTAGGTAATTGATGTTATGTATACTTGTATCATATTTTCATATAAAAGGGGGGTAAAATGAAAAAAAACACGTTTGACCCTGTTTTGGACCCTAAATTGTCAAAATGTGACCCCTAAATGATCCTTTATTTTGATATTGACATTTTAAAATTTGTTTGAAATTTTTAAGTGCACCCTAAGGGGAGATACGTCTAGAGTGACACATATATACATATGTACATACATTTTTACATACATACATAAAAAAAGTGTTAAATTTTAGGAATCGATTCATAATGGTCTAAAACGGATTTCCATGAAAAAAAAATATATAAGTGAGGCTCTCACGCATTAGAAGTGAAACTTAAGTTCTAGAATGCATTGGTCTCTTTCATTTTTTTACGAATTTATTATTTCAGGATTAATAAATAGTTATGGGAAATAGGAAATTTAATTGAAAAAAAAAATATTGCTACGCTAAGGCAACCACATTTATTCCAATAAAAATAAGTGTTTGTTTTGATTTGCTGGTCTTTAAATAGATATAATATAATTAATCTGTAAAAATGTTACACTTGGACTTGGACGAGTCTCGAATCGCAAACTTCGTTACACGATTTCACTATATGAAAAAATTCACTCACTCTACCGCCGCCAAAGAAGTTTCACTTCAAAAATTTAAAAAATTTGCGTTGCAAAAATTTTGAAGCCATTGAAATAGCTTAATTTTCTTCGAAAATTCGCTAAAAGTTAACTTTTCTCCTTAGTTGGCAGGGAGGAAAGTTACTCATTGCACTAAGTGTCAGGTTAAACAGTGAGTAATGGAAAATAACACGGAGGGAATCAAAAGAATTCATGATTTCCTCCAGTGTTACCCTAAATAAATAAAATACCCAATAAATAAACCCTAGATAAAGTGAAATTGTGTTAAATTATACAATAACCTAATTTTAGTATTGAATTTCAAATAATTACCATCCAGCTTCTATTTTAACGTGATTAAACTTATTTGGTACATTATTAGGGTTTCGTAGATCCTTGTCGAAACCCTTTAGCCAAGGATGATGTGTCTGTCTGTCCATGCTCTTTGGTTCATATCTCCCGAACTGTTTGGGTAGGTAAAAAGTTGGAATTTGAAATGCTAGCGTTTTGACCCTCAATTAAAAAAAAAATATAAAGGATAACAATTTAATCTGCGTACAATTTGCATGTAAACTCAAATAATTTTTTAATGCATATTCCTTATTATGGGGCGATGAAAATTTTCCGAAAAAAAATCTCACTTTTCATAAACTACAAATGTTGTGGGCGCACTCACGCAGTGCACACAAATTTTTATTTTTGGAACAAAGTTCCTTATGGCACGTTCTGGGCTCGGGAGTGAATCCGAAAAAAACGACCAAAATCACCGTCACGCAAAATCCGTCACGAAATCTACCGATAATGGTGATAACTTGTGTAAAAGTTGACTGATTTAGTTGAAATTTGGTACACATGTTCATTTTACCAATGCCCAAGACAAGTTCGTTGGACAACGTTATCCGCCCAAGCGTTCACGCGCAACGCTCGCGTAAACGTAAGCGTCAAATTAAAAAATTGGAATTTTTGGACGGGAAAAAATTCTAACTTCATCTATTTAATGAGACAAACAACTTTTTTAAATAAAATATTTTAGTAAAACGAACACCGACACTGCTATGAAGTGATAAAGATCGCTAAATTTATTAAAGCGGACCAAAACGATTAAAATAAAGAAAACAACGTTTTTACCGATATCTTACGTTCTAACGTAACGATTTTAATGAAACTTTGTATACATCACCTATAGTACAATTGAAACAAGCATGTAAAATTTCAACCTGATACAAGCAAAAGTTTTTGTGAGTTAATGATTTATATTTTTTATTTTAATATTTAATTGGATTAATTTGCCGTCGGCGTTTGAGGGGACAGTTCTTTTTTGGTCTACAACCATCTGCTTTAACTATAAATTTATCATTAACTTTTTTCTCAATATACAATACATTATTTATTGAAAGACGCTCACTTCAAAGATAATAAAAAGCTTTTCATTTAATTTTGCCTTAACTCCGCTAGTAAAAATAGTTAGTTACTTATAGTTTTGTCTCATTTCTAACTCCACCATGTATAAGTAGTTATTACTGTGATTTTATAATTTATATTTAATGAAAAGCGTAAGGAACTTCGTTCCTATCGGGTGTCCCACAACACCAGACGTATTTTTTTAAAAATTTTGAGTGGAGTATCAAATTAAAGCTCCTAAAGATTACATTAAATTAACATTATATGGTGCTCTCGGCTTCGCCTCAGGAATCAACTTCATCGATCAGGATACAATAACTTACTTTACTCCCTTCGTGCTTAAATAACTATTGTTTACTCGTGAATGAATATGTCTGTATGCAATTACTGTAGTTTATAAATAGCGAATTAATACTGTTAAAAAAAAAAAAAAAAAAAAAAATCGGTACAAACAACTAGAACAATTATTTCGTACACGCATAGTTATAGTGAAATTAATTAACTAATAATAACCATATTTAAAAATTTTTAAAGAAGTAATTGTTTAAATTCCATCTTAAATATGTAGAAATGAGATTTATTTTAATCAATTTCTTGGAAATTATTGATTTTCCCCGGAAACACGATGTTTACGCATACTTCGTCTTTAAAAGGACCACAATATAGAATTTAAGAAAATTATAAATCAGCAATAATAATATTATTATAATATTAGCCTCTCATAACTTCGAACCCGTTACTATACGAACTTATGTTAACTAAGACTTTTTTGTTTATTTTGGTCCTATCACCTCTATTTGTTTATTTTGGACTATCATCTCTTTAAATATTTTAAACTTTTTTTAAAACCCTGTATGTACATTTCAGTGCTCAACTTACCGTTCAAAATCTCATCTGAAATATTAAATATTAATGATTGCAGAGAGCGGAATTAATTATCTCGATTCCTAAATAGTTGAATTCCGCTGAGAATTGTTCAAAAGCAATTAGGATTTACATCTCCGCCCTTATAGCAATTATGGATGGTATCGATATCCTTGAAATAAATTATATTGTGGGATGTTTCAGGTGACGTCTAGAAACCTCGTTGTGGGCGAGACTATCTGCGGGTGTAGAGCACGAGCAGCGATAAGGGGCCCCCCTCAAAGTGGGGCCATAGAGGGGCCCCGACAAACAGAACCCCGAGACCAGCCATCCACTCCGGCCAAACTAAATCCAGAGGCGGATACCTTCTATTCAAAGAAACAGAAAAAAGGTCAACAAAACGAGCCTGAGAAAGACGAGGATAACCCAGTGGACAAACTTCTACTTCACGACAGGTCTAAAGACACACGTTCTTCTAAAACTCACGAAAAACATAAAATTAAAGAAATTACAGGTAACTTTGAACAATTTTTATTCGTAAAATTTTTTTTTTCACATTTCAGGTTCGTTATGTAAAAAATAGTTGTACAGTTCTAAGAATGATATATAAAAATATATTTGAACGAGAATAATTTTGAAAAAAAAAATGAAATTATATTTGAATTAGAACTACTGCGCCGAAATTTGGCATATAAATGTTTAGAAAAATCATTCCCCGAGGAGAAATCGAGAAATAAATTTTAGCACAAAAATCGGGGCACAACCCCCCCCCCCCCNGTGCGCATACTATCGACACGATAGTTGCTCGATTAAAAAACATAAAACTTCATCGATCGTCTTTTGACTATTTAGTTAAACAACTATCGTCGACAGCTCTATGTACATTGTCATATATTGGAGTGCGCATACACTCAACTAAACAGTCGATCAGCGACTCTTCAAAATGAGTTTTTCATACCTTAAAGTAACACTTAAAATTTTTTTTCTGGCGATATAGAGCGTCTCCATGTTGTGCCACGATGTTGTATATATGGACCAATCAGTTTAATTATTTCATTAAAACTCTGTTCACTTATTCTATAAAACGTAAAAGAGTTTTCTGGATTTGCCTTCAGATTAGAATGTAATTCCATTTAATAATCTTTCGCTTATTACGGGTTGTACACAGTATCGTCTTTTCCTTTTCTTTTCTTTGTGTTTCATATAACAGAAAACGTTTCTGTTTATAATTTTGTACGGGATAGCTCACGAATGTTGGGGGATTTCAATGGCAACTGGTTGATTGTATGCGCACTCCCAACAACTAAACAGTTTAGTCGAGGAGGAATCCAAGGAGTTCATCGATTTCGACTCAAAAGTTTAGTCTTGGTAAAATTGCATGTATGCGCCTAGCCTAAGGAAGACTAAACAAAAATATATTATTCAGTTTTGAAGATCATGCAGAGCAGGAAAAGAATATGTAACTAGAACTACACAATTTTCATTCTTTCATCAGCATTTTGAAATCAAATATGAAAGCGAAGTGTAGGTTATGAAATAAAATTGAAGAATAAATTTTAAATGTGGTTGCCTTAAGGCTGTTAGCTTAATTTGTTAGCTTAGCAATAAATCATTTAGAGATGAGTCATCGCCGTCGTCGGGATACTACTCGATTATATTAAGCAAGTCCTTGACACGGTAAAATAAGTAAAACTAAGTAAATTATTTTAGTTAAGTTATTATAGATACGTTACATTATATCTATTTAAAAACCAACAAATCAAAACAAACAAATCAAAAAGGACGATGTTACATATAAAATTCTTTTGTTTAACAAATTAGTATTATACTGTCAAGCATTTCAATGGAGTTTGTACTTTAGTAGATTTATAATCTAAATATTATTAAACTCCGATGAGAGCATGCAGACACTAATAAATCATCGCAACACTGTACTTATTTAAAATATATAAGGTAAGAAAGTACAACTCAAGATGGCAGCAGGGACCAAGGAATGAACGTGACATTCTTCTTACAAATCTAACATATAAATTATTTAACACCTCCTTCCGAAAAGAAAAAGATAACATCTTAAATAATTTAAATGATTTTGAAACAAGGTCGGCATATTACGAAACTGTAAATAGGAAAATTTGTTTTCCTTTTAGCTTTAGGGTAGCACGCTTAAATTACGCCACACACTTGAAACACTTGTAAACAGTGATAGACGAGCCTGAACTAGTTTTTATTGGAAATTCAGTTTTGACAAAATTATTTAAAAAAAATCAAATCTAAAAAGTATTTAAAAAAAAAAATTCAAAATCTGAAGATTAATCGATAAAGTTTATTAACTTCCATAACATTTAATTTTTAATTAATTGTAACCAAGAAAGTTTATAATTAAGTGCTAAGAAAGAAAATTAATATTTGACTTTAAATATTATCCTAATTTATAAAACAATTACCAAGTTTCCACACCATTGACACATGCCCCACGCAATAAATAATTATTTGTTATAGCGGAGCATGTCATGATTACTTAAAACTTTTTATTTAATTTTTTTTTCACCATATTGGGCCACCATCTTGAAAATATTAAATTTTTTGATTGTGTGAAATTTAAATAATAACTTTTTTTTTTTTTACAATTAAAAACCTTCAATTTATTGTATAAAATGTCATGCTGTCCAACATCCTTTTGTTTAGCAGTACGTCATATTGGCCGCTTCTTGAAAATATTTAGTGTGAAATTTCCAAAAACTATTCATTTGTCCCAAATGCTGAGTCTTGTCTTGACTTCATTGTCTCAAATTGGTAAATTCTTACGCCATTTATCGTTAGACAAACACCACAAGCAAACTATTCAAAGCCATACAATTCAAGTCTATAAAATAAAGAACACACTACGCTCGTTTAATTGCTCTACAGTCTGTGCCAAACGAGAGTTAGTGCGTTGACAGCGCGGGAAATCGAGTGACACTCAGATTGGCCAACCTCTGACGGAAAAAATAAAGCCACTACATTCACCTTCTTATGTTGTTATCTAGAATTTAGAGGACAATTCTCGAGCTCTCGTTGGCTCCCCACCCCAATTGCTAGTTTTTCCCGTGCTGTCAACGCACTAACTCTCGTTTGGCACAGATTGTAGATATATTATATATTTCCTTATTCCTAAGACAATGTATTAAATTGTCATACATTATAAAATTTTCTATAAATATTTTACCTTACCTAATATAATTTATCTTCAATCTTATATATTATCATTTTTAACTATTTTATCTAATAAGGTTAAATAAGATTTTTGGACTGGTTTAAACAACCACAATTTCTAATAATTTTATGCACAAGTTCCCGGAAAATAAGACGTTAGAAACATTAAAATTATTCCTGCGGAAATTTTATCCTTTGTTCTACATTTCGAGAAACAAAGAGGATCTATACAAAGTTAAGCGTATAATTTCACTTTGTTGTAAGAAAATGTAACTGACCTTTTTTTTTTAGCGTTTGGCAAAAACGAAAACTTATAAGCACAAAAGAATTTCTTTTTCTTGCTGTTTAAATTGGTTACGTGTTGATGTGTTTTTAAATCAAATGTTCTCGTAGGTTTGAAAAGTAAAAGCTTTCCCTGGAGGCAACTCAAACACAGTATTAACGAGAAAATACTTAAGCTCTCATCTTCTTTAGCTTCCTTCTTCTTCTTCTTCTTTTTAAAAGGATACATTCTTTTATTTCTTTTTTGAAAAAAAGAAATAAAAACCTGTTTGTTTTTTTTATATCTAGTACATTCAATACTTAGGACTTAATACTTTTATAAAAGAAATTGTTACCAGACTTAAAATATTTATTAAATAAAATCTATATAAAGATACTCTCTTCGCATTTTGAATTTTTACTAAATTTAAGCTGTTTTCAGATGAGTACAGAGGAAGGAAGAAAAAACCTAATATAATTAAGACCTATAAATAAAACCAATATTTTTTTATGAAATTTTTTATTAAACTAATAAAAACAAAAAAGTTTTATTAACCTTTAAGCTAATTAATGAACATATTAGACTATTAGACCAAACATCATTGAATTTTAATATCAATGATAGTTTCTACTACGATCTTCACTAAACTAGTGATCTAAAAGCTACATCGTAATACTTATGTATACATAACGTTCAATAACAGTGTGTGTAAACTGAATTTCTTTGTAATGATTTTTGGTGAATAAATTTAAGTCAAATTTGATCAATGTCGCGCTTTTAAAAGCTAAAGTTTTTTTTTTAAAGTATTGCAATTTCAGCTTAATAATTAATGAATTGACAACTCTAAAAATAAAGGTAAAGTGNCACGGGAGTGAATCCGAAAAAAACGACCAAAATCACCGTCATGAAATCACCGTCACGCAAAATCTGTCACGAAATCTACCGATGGCGATAACTTGTGTAAAAGTTAACCGACTTAGTTGAAATTTAGTACACATGTTCATTTTACCAATGCCCAAGACAAGTTCGTTCGACAACGTTATCCACCCAAGCGTTCACGCGCAACGCTTGTAAACGTAAGCGATTGTGATGTTAACTCGAAATAACAAGAAGATAACTGGACGATGCTACACATACTGAAGATAAATCTACCATTTGAAGCATCAACTAAGATATTGAACATTGTGATGTTAACTCAAAGCAATAACAAGATTAACTGAAGATACTAAACATACCGAAGATGCACTATTAGAAGGATAAAAAAAGAATATAATTAAGACCTATAAATAAAACCAATATTTTTTTATGAAATTTTTTATTAAACTAATAAAAACAAAAAAGTTTTATTAACCTTTAAGCTAATTAATGAACATATTAGACTATTAGACCAAACATCATTGAATTTTAATATCAATGATAGTTTCTACTACGATCTTCACTAAACTAGTGATCTAAAAGCTACATCGTAATACTTATGTATACATAACGTTCAATAACAGTGTGTGTAAACTGAATTTCTTTGTAATGATTTTTGGTGAATAAATTTAAGTCAAATTTGATCAATGTCGCGCTTTTAAAAGCTAAAGTTTTTTTTTTAAAGTATTGCAATTTCAGCTTAATAATTAATGAATTGACAACTCTAAAAATAAAGGTAAAGTGCGCCGTAAAAGTTTTGAAAAAAATTATAGGTTAATAATTTTGTCAAACTATGATTCTTCTTCCATTTATCATATTTTACTATCTTATACTTCTGTTTTAAACATTGTTAAAATTTAGAAAAAAAAAAAATCGTTAAAAATAGTGAGAAAATATTCTTTGCTTCAAAAGAACTCGAACTTTTATATAATTTTTAAGGTTCTATCGTACCAATATAGGTATAGACACACTTTCTAAAGAGAAACTTATTTAAAATTATAATATATGAAATAAATTTTATCATATTATAATCATTAATGTATCATGTATTATGTAAATTGATTTTGTTATAAAAACACTTTTCAACCACGTTTTAAGTAAAAGTTAAAATGTTTAATGAAATAAACAGACTTCATTATAATGAATTTAATTAATTCAGGATGTTAAGAGCCACGTTAAAGAGCCTTACCGTGTTACAGCTTTTATTTTTGAAAATAAAAGCGGTAACACGGTAAGGAAATTAAACGAAATTATCTTCATTCAGTTTTTTTAACTAACTGGTTTGAAACTAGAAACGCCGACTTTAGCGACCCATCTCAGTTACAAAGATTGTGCAACTTATAGTGGACTAGTTGGTGATTTGAGTCTACGATCAGTTTCTTTTGAGTAGCTCCGTATGCGTAATTGCGTAGTGCCTAACTGACACCACATTTTAGGCCTTAATAATTACTTGTGATGATTTTTCGACGAGTTTTCGATAAGTAGGCTAATGGTCGATTAAAGAGAGAGAAAACCGAGCAAGGTAAGAGTATTAAGGGATATTCCCTCACTCTGTTGAACGTTTAGCCTCGGTAGGTTCTTTGCATATGAGATAAAAATGCTCTATTCTATAAGTCATACTCCAAAGATAGGAAGAGGGGACGACCAAAGTGTAGATAATGATCCAGCATTTAGTTTTTGTACAAAGAATGATATTTTATACAAACATATTATAATAAGCTCACATATTCTCCTAACTTTTGGTTTCATTAATTATTATTGCTTCACTTCTTCAAAAAAAAACCTAATCTACTTCATATCATTTTCACGTAACAATTTTTAGCAGATAAATTGAGCTTGTTGAAAACACTTTTAAACTACCTTTAAGTAAAAGTTACAATGTTTAATGAAATAAACAGACTTCATTGAAATGAATTTAATTATTTGAGTTCTATTAACTAAGTTTTAGAATATAATTAAAAACTATACCGTTTTAAGCTGTAAAAAATAATGTGTACCATAATCGCAAATAGCTTAATTTCTTTTATAAATATAAATAAATTTATCCTTGCTGTTTTGTCTGTTATTACTACATAATTTGGAATTTGGAAGATATTTTTTCGTATTTGAATCTCGCTAGTTCTAGTGAATAATTGATCTAAGACTAGTTTAACTTTTTAATAGCATTAATGATGTGCTAATGATGTGTAATTAAAACTTGAGTACTAGTATTAATATATTATGCTTTAGGGAATTCCACAGTACAATATCTAACATCCATTTCCTTTAGGTTAAACTGAAGGGTAAACCGATTGCTAGGAAATTAATTATTAGTGTAGTGGTAAGCCTGAGTATCCGCTATCACTTCAGTACTAATAAACAAGGCTAATTCAGTGCCCTTCTAGCAGGTTCATTTTATCTCTCTGGAGACCTACTGTTGAAGGAATGAATAAAACAACGCTTCGTTTTCCGGTTTCAATCCACGTTTCAATTGTTTTGAAGTTCGACAATTCGCTTCCTCCTCTGGTTTAATCTTAAGGGATGTAGATCATTATTATAGGGTTTACTCGAAGTAACATAGAGATAATCTGACGATACTAAACAAACTAACAAACTATAGATAGGTACATCTATTTCTACAAGCATCAACAAAGATGTAGAACATTGTGATGTTAACTCGAAATAACAAGAAGGTTAGTGGGCGATGCTAAACATACTAAAGATGAATTCACTTTTGAAAGCATCAGCAGAGATGTTGAACATTGCGTCATAACTCGAAGTAACAAGAATATAAGCGGAAGATGGTAAACATACTGAAGACAAATTCACTATTATAGAAACATCAACAAAGATGTTGAATATTGTGGTAACTAGAAATAACAAGAATATAAGCGGAAGATGGTAAACATACTGAAGATAAATCTACCATTTGAAGCATCAACTAAGATATTGAACATTGTGATGAACTCAAAGCAATAACAAGATTAACTGAAGATACTAAACATACCGAAGATGCACTATTAGAAGGATAAAAAAAGATGAATATTGAATATTGTGGTAACTCGAAATAACAAGAAGATAACTGGACGATGCTACACATACTGAAGATGAATCCACTACTTAAAGCATCATTAATGTCGAACATTAATGTCCAATATCTTCAGTTTGAATGTTCCCATTGTATTGTAAATTCTATTACATAAGATCATATTCTGATGATACTTTTTAGAAGTGAATAAGAAACACAATAACAATAGACAATAACACTTGTTAAGAACAGATAACAATTTTTTGCAACGCATATTTATTTAATCGGAAACCCAAGATTGTTATCATTCTTCAAGCCTCTAATTCTCACCTTAAAGAGTTAGTTCTCCTGCCGAAGTCCTATAATAAATCGCTGTAAATAATAATATTTCCGAGGATCTTTGTTTAGACTAGAATAATATTGATAACGATATTTATTGCAAGGTGATTCTAGCACATTATTTGAAAAATCAATCCTTACACGTATTAATATTCCATAAAACCACGACGATACACAAAATCGTTGGGTTCAAGGATCAAAAAACACCCTAAAATATCAATATAATTAATGAATGTGATGGATCATTTAGGTGTAATGCATAAAAAAAATAAATATGTGTGCGGCTCTCACGCATTAGAAGTGAAACTTAAGTTCTAGAATGCATTGCTCTCTTTCATTTCTATTTTTTGACGAATTTATTATTTCAGGAGAAATGGTTAAGGGAAATTTAATTGAAAAAAAAAAAAAATTCTACGCTTAGGCAACCACATTTATTACAATAAAAATAAATGTTTGTTTTGATTTGCTGATCTTTAAATAGATAAAAACAATTAATCTGTAAAAATGTTACAATTGGACGAGTCTCGAATCGCAAACTTCGTTACACGATTTCACTAGGTATATGAAAAAATTCACTCTACCGCCGCCTAAGAAGTTTCACTTCAAAAATTAATTAATTTACATTGACACTCTTCGACCCTTCCTCATAAGGCCATCTTCAGTCAAAATCTTTATTTCTGTAATAACATCCAAAATATATTAACATTTCTTTCATGCTATAAACTATAACAAACGTCCTCGATATAAATTAATTAATTTTTATGCATTACTCCTGAATGATAATTGACCCCTCGCCTTCATTAATTATTCAATTGAAAATGTGTAGATTCCAATGTACTCTAAAATATCAACGTGGACATATAAAATCTTTTTACTGCTAAAAACAATTCATTCACGGCGTTGTTTAGATATTATGCGAAGTTAAAATCGTTGTCTATAAGAATAAACTCCTTGAACTTTCCTTTTTTATTTTAGATAATGTGTTAAGTTAAATAATGTTATCTTTGAAAACTGCAAAGCTACTTAATTTTTGAATGTGGTATGCGGTGATTACCAGAACATATAGTTGGTTGGATAAACAGTATTTCTAAGGTGTTTCTTGAATCAGAATTATTAAATTTTAAAGCTCTACATATTCTTAAGATTTCTATTTCTAAAACATTCATATTAATTCTAAAATTCTACCTGTTTAGTTTTCCTATAATCTTCTTTTTCAAGTTATTTACCACCTCCAATTTTCTAATAAAGCCTCCCGACTTCGAGTAATACAGAAATGAGTTTTAAAGGCGAATAAATAACTAATTATCTCTCATATCTGTTTTCTCTCTCCACTTAAATAACTTGGTTCGAAATGAAATGCTTAAAACGTCGAATACTAAACCAATCTTTACCCCTGAGGTGAAAATATCTGTCAGTTTTAAGCATCTCTTTACTAACTCCATTCTTCAATAACTTTGGTAATTATTATAAATCGATATAAAATATCGAATTTTGTGATTATCAAAAACGAACTTTATTATCAACTGAATTATTATAGCCGTCTTTACTCAATAATTATAATTAAAAAGTTTACATTACAATAAATATTTCATTGAATGCATTACAATTAATTATATAATTTTATTTTTGTAGAGCGAACTAACTTATTTTTTTAATCAATGCCAATAAAAACAATTTATAGGGTAACATTTAAAGAAAAATACTAAACCTTGACCAAGAACTCATGGCAATACTGAGGAGTGCGCCAGTGTTGCTTTTGAGTTATGTATTGTCTGTTTTTAATAAAATAGACACAATAGAAATTCGCTAATGCTATTTATTTATTTATTGGAACGAAGTTCCTTATGGCTTATGGCACGTTCTGGGCCCGGAAGTGAATCCGAAAAAAACGACCAAAATCACCGTCATGAAATCACCGTCACGCAAAATCTGTCACGAAATCTACCGATGGCGATAACTTGTGTAAAAGTTAACCGACTTAGTTGAAATTTAGTACACATGTTCATTTTACCAATGCCCAAGACAAGTTCGTTCGACAACGTTATCCACCCAAGCGTTCACGCGCAACGCTTGTAAACGTAAGCGTCAAAATTTTAACTTCGTCTATTTAATGAGACAAACAACTTTTTTAAATACATTTTTTTTAGTAAAACGAACAAGGACACTGCTATGAAGAGATAAAGATCGCTAAATTTATTAAAGCTGACCAAAACGATCAAAATAAAGAANATATTTAATTGGAGTAATTTTGCCGACGGGGTATGAGAGGACAGTTCTTTTTCGTTCTACAACCATCTGCTTTAACTATAAATTTATGATTAACTTTTTTCTACAAGTTAGTTTCTTTTATTATTGTCTCTTTTCTAACTCCACCATGTATAAGTAGTTATTGCCGTGATTTTATAATTTATATTTAATGAAAAGCGTAAGAAACTTCGTTCCTACCGGGTGTCCCACGACACCACACATTTTTTTTTTTTTTTTATTATTATTATTAACTGTCATGGAGAGCTGTATTAGCACCATATACTGTACCGACTTCAGCAATACTCGGAAGTTCGGATTTTAAACGAAGCTAAGGTTAAAAGTTGTCCATCAGTTAGTTCTTGGTCTGGGTTTAACACTAATAATAATATTATTAAAGACAAAGTAAAAGAGATAGATTAAAATAAATCTGTTGCTAGGAACTGAACGCGCAGATCCTTACATTTGCTATTTATTTCTCTGTTAGTACCTGTGTTCAATACCCAGTTGCGGGCTCAAATTTTATCTATATTCTTTCTTTTCTATCTATATTTTCTATATTTAAGTAGCGTCTTAATTTTTGAAGTGAAACTTCTTTGTCGGCGGTGAATTTTTTTCATATAGTGAAATCTTGTAACGAAGTTTGCGATTCGAGACTCATCCAAGCGTAACATTTTTACAGATCAAAACAAACATTTATTTTTATTGGAATAAATGTGGTTGCCTTAGCGTAACAATATCTTTTTTTTGGTATACTCGCAACGTTTAAAAAAGTATAAATACATATTTGTAATCTACTCTTCAGTAGCTTTCTTTTGATACCCCACCCAAAAATTTAAAAAATAAATAAATAAAATATAACGTTTTGAGCCATGATCAACAAATACATATTCATATACATATATGTATTTATCATATCTCAAAATATTATAAGATGAAATTCTGTCGAGAAAGGAATTTTTTATCCAAATTTGGGATTGCTACCTCTAAAAAAACTCTGAAAAAAAATTTCTTCGAAACGGTTTTAAAGCGATTTTGATTAAAAAAAAATGTGTGAGGCTCTCACGCATTAGAAGTGAA
>KZ651101.1:1348167-1383432 GCA_001010745.2 Gerris buenoi | reverse complement strand
AAAGAAGGGGAAGCAATGATATGCGACTTTACTGTATGACTATGACATGCGAGAACTCTACTACTCTACTAATGTATGGTATCGCCAATTGTCAGTCAACTGATCATGTAGGCACGTGTGAACTTCGAGTTATAGAGGGGATGGAATCAAAACTTCGACTTATAGAGGTTGCCCATGGCTCCAAAAACAAAATAAATTCGTCTAATCGAGGTTTTGATTTTGAAATATTCGACTTATAGAGGTAATAATTAATGCAAACACTATAGGGAAATGAAGGGGAATAAAAAAAATCGAGGAATTCGAGTTATTGAGGTTCGAGTTATCGAGAGTCGACTGTAGTGAGTGTCTTATATCATGCTCCATTACGGCATTTTTATTTAGCAAATAAGTTTTCACAATTGTTTTATTTTAAACTATTTCAACTCTAATTCTTATAATTGTAAAGTGTTGTTTGAGTTAAATTTTATTAAGTGTTCTCATATTAAGCAACCTCGTTTGCAAAATTCACTTAAGGTTATTCAAGAGTAGTGAAGAAAACAAAAGCAAAGAAATAAATCTTTACTTAGCTTTTTATCGAAAGATAAGACCTATAATTTCTTTAGCCGTTTTAAACCCATTTACATTTTTATAAATTAATATTATGAACATTGATGACCATTATGTTTACTTAAATTTTATTTTATTTGACTTATTTATAAATTAATAAGAATGTAAACAACACAATGGAAGTTTTTTTGTTGGTCCATCGTGTGCTTTTGTTTTCTTTCTAATTTCAGATTTAATTTCTTTTTATTTATTTATTTTTTATCCATTTTATTTTAATGTGCAAGTAGTTTTAGTTTTAGCAAGTAGTTTTATTTGGGGATTAAGTTTATGGTTCTGAATTTGGTAGGACTCCTGATTTTATCTTGATGCATTTGAGAACTTGAATTAATTTTTTGGAAAGCTTAATGTAAAAAGACCAAAGGGATATTGAGCTTATTTTATTGCATGGATCTTAGTATCACTACAGGTTTTGGCTTTTAATAACATAACGCAAAGATAAACATTTGAATGATTCTACATTATCATATGTTATTTATGAAGTTGAATTCTCGAGTTGTCGTTCACTCAAAGAGCTCTATTTGCGTTGTAGAAATAATGGTGTATTACCAAACCTGTCCTGGTGTCTCCAGATCCAGCTAGTATTAACGGTAAATTCTACTTATCTTGATTGTTTGATTTATCTCTATTTAAAAAATGTACAAAAGTTCACAGCTTCTTCACTTTCCTATAAACCACTCAAATTCTTCATCTTTTGAATAAAGTCTGGCAATATTTATTTAATTTTTATAATAAACAGGATGATATGATCAATCACCTCTCAACAAATTTTTTTGATATGTTGTTATGATACTGAAAAATTCAATAGCAGTAAGGAATGTCTAACTAACTGCCTGTCCCCTTCTTAATCTTTTTATTCAGTGTCAAATGCCTAGAACAATTGTTCTTTTTAATAAATGATTGATTATATAAGGCTCGTGGTGAAGAATGATTTGTGTCACAAAAAACGTTATTAAAACTCTGAGCCTGAACTTCTTAGATGAACCATGTGGCCATATTATATCCTTACCCGATTCCAAGTTTTAAAGAAAAATCATGTTGCTATTATTTTTTAACCATTACTGTAAAGTATTAGGGTGGCTTCGGAATCACTAACTAGGTTGACTGGTTGTGGTTAGTGTCATGACAGTTTGAAATAATCTTGTTTCCGAATGGGACCATTTGAAGGCAGCGGTGAACTGAAAAGGTTATACTAAGAGAGGTTATAAAGTTGGCTGTTGGTTGTTGTTTGATGTGAGCTAGTTTGGTTAAGGAAGTGACGAGTGAAGCTATTGAGATTTCTCAAGTGCATAAACTATTATAGCGACACCCCTTTAGGTTAAATCTGTATACAGCCAGCATCACTTTCCTTTTTTACTTCCTCTGAAACTGCATATTAATATGAGTTTCAGCTGTATCTTCCTCCTGAAATATTGCATCCCTCTAATCACATGTTAATATCGGTGTTTCTCAAAAATTAAATAATAAAACAGAGTAGAAAAAAAAGTCAAAAGAACTTTTAATCTTCTAAAGCTTCGATCAAATTTAGAATATGGTTAGTCCAGTTAGTTAACCACAATCGTTGAATTCTATCGCAGAATTTCTTTATATACAAAGAAATTCTGCGATAGAAGGTAATATTGTGGTTAACTAACTGGACTAACCATATTCTAAATTAGATCGAAGCCCAACCGAAGGTTTACGAACGTGATTGCTCTTTTCAGCACATTGGTTACTTGGCGGTGGACCTGATTTGTGATTCTGAACACACCCTTAATCCTAGTTCAGTGGGATATAAAAATTTTTAAAAGCAAAGAAATATAGTTAACTTTTATCTTCTAGATGTTTATTTTGAGAGCTTACAGTTCAAATCTTCTGTAATGTCATTTGAAAGTAAAAGCTTTTATTTTAAAATATGCATATCTTATTAGCGTTTTTAAATAAACTTAGTTTACTATAATAATTCATTAAGCTAATTGGGGGGGGGGGGGGGGGGNCTTAGATAGGTCTGAAGTGCTCTTTCCTTTACTGCATCAAAATCTCTCTTGTTTGATTTGCTATCTTTTAAGCACTTAAAAAAAAAAAAATAAAAAATAAAACTTTTTTAAGAGAAAAATTTTTTAAAATTATAGCTTAAGGATAATTTTCTGTTATAAAAGATAAATCATTTAATGAGAATGAAGCTACAGCCGACAAATTTATCAAAATAAAATTTAATACAACACTGATTTATAATAAATTATTAATGTAGTCTTAATAATTCTTTTGGTCACATTCTATCAAAGGGGCTAATTATGTTTCTGTATTGTTCCAAGTTTCTATGATTTTCTTATTTCGTTTAAAATGGTATGGTTTTGATGTCTAACAAATTATTAAGGATTTCATAGCCTATTTTTTTATTCAAGATATTTAAAAATGATTTTTACTTGTAAAGAAGGTGAACTGGTCTCAAATTATACACTAAAAATTACTTAATTAAATTTAAATTTATTATTTTTCTTTTTTATTTAAAATTTGAATCATATTAATTGAAATGTCCAGAACGGAGTGGGATTTAGTTGACCATCTCTAGCCGGTATGTATTGTACTGTGAAAACCACTTGAGCAAAGGTTAGATACTGGGTAATTATCATGGGTGACCTATAAAGTGGTCGATTGTGTGCAATATTATTGTGTTAATGTGCTTTGACCCAAAACTGATCAAATTAGAGGGTTAACTCCTTCTCTTAATGATCAAGTTTTGTACGAGACAAGCTACTAACTTTTGTATCATTTTTCTCGGCCCTTTTAATTAAAAACACCTTAACACTGACCATGGTGTTAATACTATTAAGTTTATAAAGTTATAAGTTTTTTTTAGTGTCTTCTCTAAAGAAAAATGTTACTTTGTCAAATAAACTTTTCTATAAATGAGCATACTCTCTAACAAATTTAGAAAAACTAGAACAATTCATACCTAGAATACCAAGTAGGCTGGAAGGAGAAACGGGACTTACTCTATTTATTTTACCTCGCTAATTTAGTCTCTTTACTTTAGTTTTTCTTACAATAATTTACTTATCTATGTCTCCTTTACAATTATGAAGCTCTTATAGTTCAAATTATTATTAAAGATTAAATTTCAATTATTATTCAAAACAAAATCAACTCTTTTATTATAAGATAAATTATTTTATGCATTAAAAATATTATAAAATTTTTGTTAAATTTCCCCTAGTTTTGTACAATTTACTGGTATTTATTTAATAGACTCAAATTGACACTAATATTTCTGTTACAGAGTAGTAGTTTTAAGATAGAAAATATAAATATTACTGATTTTATTATCTTTACCGTTCTTATTGTTAAGTTTGGGCTATTGAGGGCGAGGGCAGCCTGATCTCACAGGTGTCATTTTGTTTACGTGAATTGAGTTATGTATTTACGTTTTTTGTAATAATTCCAAGTTAAAAGATATCGTCTACTTGAAGGTACAAGTTGCTAGCTAGCAATTATCAAATTTTACACATAGCGAGTTATATTTGCCAAAGGTATCTTACTCTTACTAAATAAATATTGTGAGTTTTTAACTGTAAGAGTCCTTTCAATCACTTAGGGTCTTTTAACATTGGTTTAAATTGATGATATAAATATCTGAAGGCTGGTATCTTATTTTTGAGAAAAAAAAATGCACTTATTTGCCATTTATCTTAGAAAGACGATATATAAAAATCATACATTAAATTACCTAATTGAAAAGAAAACGCTGAGCTATTCAAATCTAATTTTACATACAATAAAAAGTATACATTCCAATTTTAGATTAGAACTAATGTTTCTTCTACAACATAATCAGTTAACTGATAACAGTAATAACATTTTTAAAAACCAACTGATAAGCAGTATTAGCAATCTGGAATTAATAAAACATCGCTCAGTTCCTCTCGTAATAATCAAAGCTCACTTGAAACTTATTTTAATTAGAATTGAACAGAAAAAGATAATTTTTGTTGTCTCCCATTCACTTTATTTTTTCATTAAGAAAATTTAATTGTTTTATCTTTAATGTTATTTGTTAGTCTTAATTAATTAAGAAATAGTTTTTCTCTCTCTCTCTTTTGAATAATTATACTACTTCCTATATAATAGTTATCATATTACTATAGACATATATTCAGTTCTGATAAATTATTTAAAGAATGTATTCGGCCTATTTCTTTTTTATTTTAAAATATCAGTAAAATTACATAAAGTTGTAATAACTCATTATATATTTTATCCTTCTATTCTTAAGTTGTGTTGTTGTTTTTTTTAATACTATTAAAGATACAAGCTTTTCTTTATTAAAAGAAAAAGTGGGGAAATTACACTTTTTATGTGCTTTGTCAGTTAGCCTTTATGAATGTTTAATTAAGTTTTAATGAAAACAAAAGATTTATTTCATAATATACTGAAATCGTGTACACCACTCAATGTTATTCTGCACTGTTCATACAGTTTAAAATTTAGTTAAGATGAAATGGGCACTCTTTTATTTATGAGAAACATTCTGTACAAGTTACTATCGGGAAAAGTTGTAACTTCACTTTTCAAAAAGTTCACTTTCTTGTGAACTTGTTCTGTTTTGACAATCAGTTTACTGTCAATCAACAATAACAAATTTTTGCAGTTAATAATAATTCTCTGATTGTGACTGCAACAGTATTTGATGTCAATTTGTATTAAAATTTCCTATTGTGTGTTTTTTTTTTTTTTTAATTAAAGATTTTTTAAATTCATTATCTTAATATTTTTTCATCACTTAAAAATCTTAATTTAGGCAAATAACTTTCCTAATATTATCATTCATATGCCCAACCATTTATTAAATCTATTTTTATACTGTGTGTCTTAAAAATAGTTTAATATGCTTTAAAGCAGAGCCAAGCAAAGTCAAATATAAACTTTTATCTAATATAATAATATTGATATTTTCTGCTTGTGCCAACTGAAGTGGAGGGGTGGGGGTATTCTAATGCCCCTCCTCTTCTCAGTTGCTTTATTATCATCATGGACCAATCTGAATACCTGATATTATTATTTTTTATTTTTTACAATAGTTATGAACTATGAACAATAATTATTACATGATTTCTCTGTAATCTCTACATCATAAGTATTCCATTTGATATGTAAATACTAAAACTAGTTCCTACCAACCATAGTGTCCGTGTTTTACAGAAAATATTCTGAATGAAAATCATATTCTTCAATGAATTTTTCCTTTATTCTATCTCTCTTGAAAAAAAATGTAATATGTACCTGTCAGTCTGCTCTCCCTCCCCTCTTATTACATAAGGACTTATGTATTTTTGTCTGTTCTTCGTTCAATAAATCTTTATGGTCGATTACAAATAAAATAATACAAAATTATAACTGGGCAGATAAGAATAGATTCAATGAAATGTTTAAAAATATAATATAAATACACCTAATATAGTTGACACTTTTTTTTACAGTAAACTGGCTCAATTTGGCTCTTTAAGTTTTGAGCTGTATAAAATACTTTAGATATTGCTTTCAATAAGCTCACCACTTTATTGATTATAAAAAAAATAAGTGATCATAAATTGTTATCCAAGTTATTTATAATTGTTTAAGACTCATTTTCGACTGAAGGTTTTAACTGAAAAATTTCTATTCATTAGAGAAGAGTCCAAAAAAGGCTTTTATTTCAATGCCAACACACAACGGGTGAGATTATTTAAAAAGGTGTATTTTGTTGGCTATAATTTAATTTTATAAAATAGATTTAACATGTGGCCAAGGCTCCAACACATGAATCGTCTGTGTCTATTACAGGTGTTAATTGATATTAGTTGGGAGTCTTTACTTGCCTACGAGTTGATTGTACTAATCTGAAATTCAAATATATTTCTCCATAATATTCCATTATAATTTATGTTGGGGATCTGTGCTCGACTTAATTTAGTATTCTGTTCTATTCATAACTAAACTATTAGTTTCCTCTTTAAATGAACTCCTTATAGGTTTTACTTCAGAGTAAATATGAAATAAAAATTAAACAATTCTTTCATTTTATAAGTAAATAATGAATTAAAAAAAAGAAAAGATTGGTATATTTTCAACTTGTATTGTGTAAACTTTTTATATCTTTCTTCAACGTTTGTTATATATAAATCAAAAGTTTTCATATTTGATTGTTATTATATAAGCTATCAGTTTTGTAATATTTAAGGATTTGTTTGAAGGTTAAAGAGGCATAAATGTTATTCTTTTATGATCATATTTAGTAAACAGGTTTATTTAATATTTCCTTATCACTTGTTACTATTCCACATTGTCTTATCAATATCTCCGTCCTCTTGGTTTTAAGTACAGACAGACATGACTCATATCTGCATTTAGTAACTTATTATTTATTAAATCTGAGTTTTTAATTGATTGATTTTTTTTATAATTAAGTATAAATAAGATAAAATGTAACATTTTTATTAATTCATTTAACAATTTAAGAGTCTGCAAATTGCTTGATCCTGATAACTAAAAACTAGATTTTTTTTTTTTTTATTGGGCTCTGCTAGTGCTGATACATCTGTGCCTAATTTAAAATATTTCAGGTTCTGATATTATAATAGATGTTTCTAGAGTATACCTACTTCTTAAATTTTTTGTCCTCATATCCCATCATGTCATTGAAAGTGTTTTTATAGTTAAATAGAACCGAAATTATTGCTTATGGGAGTAAAGCCGGGTTTACACGGGTAGAGTAAACAGGAGAGTAGAGTAGCGAGTAGAGTGCACTGTACTTCCCACTCTACCAATTTTACTAGCTACTCTTCTCGCCACTCTACTCTACTGAGTGTTTTTTCGGGTTTCCACGGGTTGAGTTACTCTACTCGCTACTCTGCTCTCCTGTTTACTCTACCCGTGTAAACCCGGCTTAAAACTTAGTTCATTTTTTAAGCAACAAATGCGGTATACTCCTACCCTCTCTAGCCTGTCCCATCCCTACTTCCTGCATTTTCTCCGTCCATCGTTGTGTGATTAGTTCCACTATTTTCTTGACCCTCTCACTACTCGTTTTACATTGACCTAATCATTTTATTTCATCACTATTTGCCCATCTTCAGGAAAAAAGGAGTAATATATATAAATCATGTATTTTTGTTGAATCCCTTTTCTTTTTGTTTATTTCATATGAATCAAAGCTGCCTATAAAATGTTTCTACATATTTGCATCTGCAAACATTTAAGGTGTTTTATTAAGATTATTCTTTTGTATCTATATTTTTTCAGCGTTTCATAGTAATTTTCTTGGTTCATTTAGTAAAAGTTTTTTTGGCTGCAATTAAGATCTTAATTTTTTTAATTTCCTTATTGTGTATTTTAAACACTCAACTTACAATAATTATTAACTCTGATTATATGGTCAAAACAAAATTAAAATTTTTATCGAATATAAAACATTTTTTTTTTCTTCTTTGATTTATTTTTTAATGCATTTGCTTATTTAAGACCTTATTGTTTTTCCGGCTAATAAATGACTTATGTAAGATTATTTTATTGATATATCCGCTTATAATTTTCCTTCATAGGATAGTTTTCATTCAAAAACGGTTTTGTTAGAATAAAGGAGTGTATTATGATCGAACTTAACAGTGATTTCCCTAGTGACTTCGTATTAGGTTGGCCGTTCATTTCCCTCGCGTAGTGCTGTTATTTTTATTATTATTTTTTTTTTTTTCATTGTATTTAACATTAATACATGTTCTTGAAACATGTCAACTCTTTTTATAACGTGGGTTTTTTTAATGTATTACATAATATATATATTTGTTATCGATTCTCTTAAATTTTTAATATTACTTTAGTAGCATTATAATCTATTTTATTTATTAATTATTTATAATTGATATTATTTAGAAAAAGAGAAAAGCAGAAAAATTGATGGCAATGCACCTTGCTGATTGAGGGTGAATACTCATCCTCATGTTTACATGGCAATGCTCTGTGCTGTGACATATCTATGTCAGAGGAATCCTTGCGTTTGGTTACATTTTTATCAATTTTTGCTCCTTTTCTATTTGATTTATGATATGATCATATAATATTAATTGGTGTGAATAGGCAATAATTGCCATTTATTTCAAACTTTTTATAATTTATTTTGTTATTAAAAAGGTGTTGGAAAGTGAAAAAAAAAAAACTTTAGTATTCTTACATTTTAATGGTATTGTTTTATTCATTTTTAAATTAATTGCTTTGCTTTTGAATTTTAGAACTGATAAAGCCACTTGTAACAATTTTATTATCTAAATAAAAACAAAGTAAGAATCCTAAGAATTGTGGCTATTTATCTCACATGCTCTCTTTATTAGTCATTTAAAAATATAGAGAATATACAAATTAACTATTGCTAGTGTAAAGCAAACCATTATCTCATTTTTTTGTGGTTTAAAAACATGATTTCGTTTGTGGTAAACATTAATGAAAGACCCTATTTATTAATTAGTTTTTATCTTATTTCTTAGTTTTTGAGTTGACAATAAAATATTGTATATATTATGAAACTTATTTTATATAGAATAAAATTTAAGATATAATCATAAAGTATAAGTTATTCAAATCCAGTATTAGTGTCTAGCCTGATTCCATGGTTTAACTTTCCTTCACCGTATTGGTTTTGTATACTTTTTTTTCTTTAATTGATTTCAACTAATAATTATCATAAATAAAATAAATAAAAAAAAAAAAATAAAAAAAAAAAAAAAAAAAATGAAATGTGTACTCATGTCATTATACTTTGTAAATCTGACTGCTCAGATTGGCAATCTATGTGAGGGGAAAAATAAAATTACTACGAGGTTATCTTTAGGCTATCGAGTGATATTTTTGTTTGCCTAGTTGGCCCAACCTACTACCCGCCAAAATCTCGAGCTCTCATTGGCTCCCCTTCCTTTTATTATTTTTTATTTTCCTTGCTGCCAGAATAACTAAATATACTCTATACTCTAAAAAGATTCCTCTATTCAAAGTCAGTAAATACTAATATTTTAATAAGTCTGCAAATATCAAAGGAAGAGCCTATGAGAATAATATGTTTAAATAAAATTTTAACATATGATCTTGTAGATATAAAAATCTTGAACTCCCATTGGCTCGCCCTTCGGTTGTCAGAGTAAACACAAATTGCAATATTAGTACATTACTAACTTAACATTATCTTTGTCAGCTATTAATTTTTATTTTATTAATATTATAATCTTTTACCGTAGTGTACTAAATTTGATTTGACTTGTATGTAATTAGGGAGCGTGTACATGAATGGGGACGTTGGGAAGATCCCTCCAGGGGCGGTGTTTGCTGCCCCACCTGAACACCTCCCCGCCTCACAGCCCCTACAGAGGTCTCCTGTCTCAGCTCATCACACAACTGATTACAGGTAACTTAAGACTCAATTCACTTATGAATGTATTTGTTCATTTATTTCTTAAGGCTAACCAGAAGTACACAATTTTTTACCTAAATTAGGAGTATTAGAACATAAGTTGGAGAACCAAGTATCTCCTTTGCTTCGGTAACATAATTTATGTGATCATTCCAAAGAACCTAATTCTAAAATTCCAAGAGAGAAATCTGTTTTAGACTATCTGCCTGTCAACATGGTAGGCCATAATTAGCCCATTGTTGGTCCCATATAAGTTTCAACCTTCTCCGCCTATTTCTTTCTCTTCCACATTCACACACAATTATTTTCCAACAGACAATTATTTACACCTATAATAAGGTCCACTTTATGAACCTATAAATTGACAGGATGAAAATTATAAATGTCCAGACCTTCATATTAATAAAAATTCATAGTTTATTGATTGTACATAATTAGAAAATTATTGAGATGCGTCTGGATTAACCATATGTCCGGACTAGGGGGGTTTGGATTAGCAAGACTCTACTGTAACTTACAAATTATTTATGAATTTCCCTAAATAAGGATGATTTATTTCCCTAAAAAGGGGATTATTACATTGATTAATTTGTAGAAAGTGATTATATTGGCAGCAGCATCTACTATCTAACAGAACATAATAATCTTGTACAGATAAAATTATCGACAGCCCTTCTTTCGATGAAGAGACTAAATAATCTACAGTTGACAACATTGCAGCAGAGAAAGCTCATAGTTTTTATAATTTGTTTTCTTAGTAAAACATGTTATTGTGTGTTAAGTTAACTGTATTATTTAAGTGCTGCAATAGGGAATAATAATAGGAGAGTGTGAATTTCTTCAATATCTCTTTGAACTTTCATTTCATCCTAAATTGTGGAAAGATAAGAAAATAAATATAGAATTTGTCAATAATCCTGGAGTGATAAATAGTTGTTGGACATGCCACTAGGTAGCAGTTCTATATTAAGTTGTTTCAATTTGAATTTGTGGATGGAATATTTTAAAACTCTTTTTCCATCTTATATCTTTGCATTCCAGCTTACTCTTACGGAATATCTCATTTAATTAAACCATGACTTATTTTTAAATCATTAAAAGTAATTATATCAATTTACTAATAAGGTAATTATATAAAAGACTGATTCCACCTTACGGCTGCTATCTCCACCTCCTTCTTTAACAATTTTTAAAATAAAATACTAATGTTAATTACTGTTGGTTACTCATGTTTAAAATAAAAGAAAACTCTTATTGAATTATTATCTAATGTTTATATTAAATGGCGTGATAAGATCCATTGTGGAACAGTGATTCTCTATCTAGAATCTTATTTTTGTAAGTTTATGTAGATTCTTTTAGGTTGGTAGAATGATAAATATTGAGGGAATCTTATATCTCTATCTAAAGTTGAATAGGGAGGGGCACTTTAGAGTTGTACCTTATTTCTTGATAACTCAGAAATACCAGATTTTGTCTATAAAACGTAATATTTGGAAATAATTTAAGTAAAATATAGCAGATTAATCTGAAATCAGGCACACTTATCCTTTTATGTATACCAAGTTTAAATTATCTAGTCAAAGCAATCTAGTTACTTCTTATACTTGGTTACTTATACTTAAAAGTTTAGCGGTTAAAGCTGTAATTGGTCGTCACAAATTTATTGATGCTCCCAACTTGAAGTTGTTAAAATCGGGCTGTGTGTTTAATTAGCAGCTCAGCGTTAGTTCTTTTTTTTTACTGCAAATGAAGGCAGTAAATTGACAAAATCAAACAAACTTTGTTTTGTTGAATTTACACTCGTTACCGCTCTGTTCTCGATTAATATTTTCTATTATTATGTTATCTAAAGAGATGTATAAACTTTTATTTATATATTTCTACTTTTAGTTTATTCCATTCAAAATATAGTCTTAACTACCGCACTATATTAGAGCTTAATTTGTCTTAATTTAATGGCAAATTGAGTGTCGAAATAGTGCAATATCAATATACATCTTCATTTATGTTTCACTTGATATTTATATTATCTTGTGTATAATAAATAAAGGTACAAGTCTTCACTTTATTTATAAATTATATATTTTTTTTTAAATAAAATGGCAGATGTAATGGCTATAACGGTGATAGCTAGTGGTAAATGTGACAAATCTGCCACTAATGTCTCATTAACTTCCGATGTCTAATCTAAATGTTTGACAAAATACTATTTAAAAAGTATACTATTTATTCTAAGATCCTCAACTGTGTTTTTCTCCAGTGTGTGATAGCGACTTTTCATGGAAGAGGTATAGTTCAATAATCAAAACAATGTCTTCACTCAAAATAATTGTACAATTTGTAACAAATGACTGGTTTCGGCTGTTTCTAAACTTGTACTTTTAGTCTCTTTATAACCTACACAGATTATCTGAAGAAGGCTGCTTTAGAACAGTCGAAACTGGTCAATTGTTTCAAATTCAATTATTTTGATTATTGAACTACACCTCTTCTATTTATTCTATTAAATTGCACTCAAATATTGTAGTAACGTGTTAATTACCTATTTTGATTGAATTCTTTATTTACCATCTGCTTCTGTATAATCTTTCCTTATCTTTATGTATAGATACTTAATTAATATATTATATTTAGTGGTAGAGTATAATTGTGCAGATATAATTAAAGAGGAAGGTAGGAGGACAGATTAAAATGTACCCTACCACCACTTATTTGACTTATTATGTCTTGTTTAGCTTTAGCTCGTCAATGATGTTCCGATCCACTTAAGTTTATGAAACTGGTGCTTATTTGATTTTTATTTTTCAATTTTTATTCAATATGTCTCCAATTCCACCAAGACTTAGTGAAACAACCTATTTTATGTTAAATCGATTTTAGTATAACTTTATTATAACACTCAGGTATTTGATTTGACAATATTGTAATGCAACTCTGCAATATTTGATGGAAAGAATAATCTCTGATAAGTTTGTTAAATCTTAATTTATTTATTTGTGTCTTTTTCTACTGTCATTAATTAATTCAAATCTCTTGCCTTTAGGCTTCATTAACATTAATGAATGGAGCCTTGAGCAAGCTGTTGGGTTGTAGCAACAAAACCAAACAGTCAATTCAAGGTTCCAGTACTCTTTGTATACAACTCTGGCTAGTATAGAAGATATATATAGAAATATGGGTCGATGTAACGTATCTGGGGCCTGAAGTATAGAAAAGAAAGGGAAATACTCTATTTTATTTATACAGTGAAAACCGTTTTAACACAAAACTGAGGAGACTATATTATTTCGTGTTAAACGATACATACAAAAAATATATATATGTCAAATTTTATTATTTTCCGTACTAGACTAGTATTTTCTGATACTAGACTTTTTTCTGGGATAAATCCTTGTATGATTGTACTAATAATTAAATTATTTTCAAATTAAAATTTCTGGAACCTTTAAATTCTTAATTTTCATTATTTTTTTTTGGTAGTTTATTTGGTGAACACCTCCCCCAACCAATAAGTGAGACAAGTGAATTGCTGCCTCTTAATCTTTCAAGGTGATTTGTCTGGTATCTTTTTATCTGTTATTAATTGACAATCACCTCTTCAAATTTCCTTTTTTTAATTTCTAACAAAATTGCAGGAATCTTCTTTTAATTGATAATTATTTTTTGGTGAATAATATTGTCCAAAAATATTAGAATCAGAGACTAGATTTCATAAAAAAAAAATAAGGTATTGAGTATTGTGAATGAACAATGGATGATTAATAAAGCCTTGAACTTGTCTATTATTTTATAATATTTTTTTTGTTGGTATTACATATTCATTTAATGGTAGTCATTATCACACCTTTTTTTACTCTCTCTCTTTCTATATACATTTATTATATATTATATATATTTATTTTTTTTTTTATAAATATTTCAACTATAGATTTTGATAAATTTCCTAGAACCTGACACTTGATTTTAATTCATTCTTTTGTTTTTTCTTACATTTTCTTGATGGGTCTGGTCAGTACCTGTTTATGAAATAAGGTATTGATAAATAATAAATATAAGAATCAAGTCTGAAGATGTAATATTCTGTATAAAATTGAATTATTGGGGACATTTTTTGATATCAATGGAAGTTTTCCATATTGATAACACAAGTAAGACTGAATTTGTCTTTTCTTTGGATTTTAACTCCAACATTTTAACAAAAGAATGTAAAAAAATAAAACTCAGTGATTCGAGCATTACAGCATATAAACACAGGGATCATTAGTTCGATTTCCGGTCAATAGGGTGTATTTTTATCTTTATTTTCTTTTCCTATTTTATAATGTATTAAAGAATGAAAAAACTTATATATATGTCCTTATTGAAAATAACTTAAAAACTGTTTGTTATGTTTCAGTTTACTGAATGGAGTAGGGGGCGGTGGAGGAGAGGAGAGCAGCAGTAGTAGAAGCAGTAGTGAAGTGATAGTATCAGCTACTGGAGCGGTTACCAGTACTGGTGCCAGTACCGTAACAGTAACAACGCTGCCTTCCCAAACCACTGCTGCCCCCGCCTCGCAGTCTTCTGTTACTTCTTCTTTACCCATGGACCAGCTCAAACAGATGCTATCCTCCCAACTAGACTATTACTTCTCCAGGTAAAGTAGCAGCCACTTAATATTCAATCAAGAAGTGTTTGGAAGATAAAATTGTTTCATAAAGGTCAAAATACACGGCGACACTTTTGTTACTAGATTGGGTGTCTAGATTGAGTGTCGCAGTGGAGACACCGCCGAGAGTGGACGCTAGACCACCCCCACTCCTACCCACCCCGGTCTAGCTAGTTGTGCTCTCGGTGTTTGTTTTCCTTGTGTAGACAAGACATCTGTCATGTCAATTTGCTCTCGCACTCGGTCTAGGCTAGTTTCAGCTAGGTGAAACCTTTTCTAGAGCAAGCATGATCAATACCTCAGCCGTGCAACGCGTGTGGACGACGGAGGAGACGTAGATTATTTGACAAACGGGACACCGTGCAGACAGTTCGGACACTGATCTAGGAACTTTATTCAAGGTCACACTCCGAGAGCACTCTCAGACACCAATCTAGCCAAATTTTGGCTCTCCGTGTAGACAGATCGGACATCGCTCTCGCTTGACTCTCTCGCTCTAAGTGTCGCCGTCGGTGTATTTCGGCCTTAAGATTATGCAACAATAGAAATTTTGCTCTTAAAGACTTTTTAATTATTCTTGAATCTTAGTAAGATATCTTTTGTCACTAGAATTTCTTATTAACATCTTCCCATGTGCATATGGTGCAACCTTTGAACTTACAATTACAAATCTATTACTTCGATAGGAGACTGTGGCAGATATTTTTTTTCTTTATTTTTCCTCTGGAAAACCTACTCTATAGGACTATTAAAATAAGTAAATTTAATTTTAAAGAAAGTTTCACGAATCCTATTAGTTAATACAGTGGACTCTCGATAACTCAAATTTCAGGGCTAAATAGGAAAAATTCTAGTTGTCGAGTTTTTCGAACAAATCGAGGTTCAAGGTATTGAGGTCTGAAATAACCAACTTCGAGTTAGTTCCTACTCAAGCAATAAACCAGTACCAAGAAATAAAGCGTATTAAACAAAAACTATTCATTGATTTTGCCCTAAATGTTTGACAAAATACTATTTAAAAAGTATACTATTTATTCTAAGATCCTCAATTTTCTCCAGTGTGTGATAGCGACTTTTCATGGAAGAGGTATAGTTCAATAATCAAAACAATATCTTCACTCAAAATAATTGTACAATTTGTAACAAATGACTGGTTTCGGCTGTTTCTAAACTTGTACTTTTAGTCTCTTTATAACCTACACAGATTATCTGAAGAAGGCTGCTTTAGAACAGTCGAAACTGGTCAATTGTTTCAAATTCAATTATTTTGATTATTGAACTACACCTCTTCTATTTATTCTATTAAATTGCACTCAAATATTGTAGTAACGTGTTAATTACCTATTTTGATTGAATTCTTTATTTACCATCTGCTTCTGTATAATCTTTCCTTATCTTTATGTATAGATACTTAATTAATATATTATATTTAGTGGTAGAGTATAATTGTGCAGATATAATTAAAGAGGAAGGTAGGAGGACAGATTAAAATGTACCCTACCACCACTTATTTGACTTATTATGTCTTGTTTAGCTTTAGCTCGTCAATGATGTTCCGATCCACTTAAGTTTATGAAACTGGTGCTTATTTGATTTTTATTTTTCAATTTTTATTCAATATGTCTCCAATTCCACCAAGACTTAGTGAAACAACCTATTTTATGTTAAATCGATTTTAGTATAACTTTATTATAACACTCAGGTATTTGATTTGACAATATTGTAATGCAACTCTGCAATATTTGATGGAAAGAATAATCTCTGATAAGTTTGTTAAATCTTAATTTATTTATTTGTGTCTTTTTCTACTGTCATTAATTAATTCAAATCTCTTGCCTTTAGGCTTCATTAACATTAATGAATGGAGCCTTGAGCAAGCTGTTAGGTTGTAGCAACAAAACCAAACAGTCAATTCAAGGTTCCAGTACTCTTTGTATACAACTCTGGCTAGTATAGAAGATATATATAGAAATATGGGTCGATGTAACGTATCTGGGGCCTGAAGTATAGANTCATTAACATAAACATAGATCATTTCTTTCTAACTTTAACATTTTTGTTTAACTTCACCCTCCAGCAGTCGCATGCTGTGAGAGTGTATCACTTCATTTTTTAGAAAAAATACAAACAACACCAAGGAACACTTTATAGTAATTTGTTGGCTTTTTACCTTTTAAGAAGGTTTTTTCCCCTAAATTTATTCAATAGGATTAAGTGATTTATTCATAGGATTAATTCTCTAGGAGAGAAGATAGCCTAGCGTTTTTATTTTATGTCCTCATAGTTGTTTAAGTGATACAAACAAATACATCAATTTAAGACACCTTCGAATTTAAGACGCCCTCATATTACACACGGTACATGTAGAAAATTTAAGCTGATTTGGCATACATTTTGAAAAGGATTGAAAAATATTATAATTGAAAATATTAAATATTATAATTGATTTGCCTAGATAGCTCGTGATTCGACTTAAAAAAACGTGTATGGGAGGTTACAAAACAATTTTGCCAACATAGTATTACTAATTGTATTTTTGAGAATTTTAATATTGCTGCTAAAAACAAATATGATATAAAAACTTCACACAAAAAGTTCAACAGTTCATAATTATTAGTTGACATTGAGATGATAATGGATAAAGAATTTAGTAATTTTCAACTTGTGTGGTGATTGAGATTAAATAAAACTACAAAACAGATGCAAGAGATGAATACATTAAAAGTTGTAATGTAACTAAGTACTCACTCAAGGTAGAGCTGATATAAATCAGCCGGTAGAATCTTTAGTGAAGTAAATTAATTTTACTAACTGGCATTAATGATTCACAAAATAAACTCTACTAGCAGAAAAGTTTTAAATCTTAATCTACATGCATGTTTTTTAAATACCTAACGGCATGGTGTTAAATGAGGTGGGTTTTCCTAAATCCTCTCTCGACGATGGGTGCACTAAGACGAGGAAATAATTTAGCAGGTAAATTCATGCTCATGTGTGAGGTGTTTCATGTGTCATGTTGTGACATGATCACTACAACTTATACCTTCTTAACATCTATCTGTACTTAAATAATTCACTAATGATGAATTATCAAATAATCAGATTCATTTATATAAAAGTCCCTACTTCTTAAATATCTCAGAACACAAAATTTGAACCATGATTTTTTTGCATGGATATATTCGTAATATTATATCAACACATGTGAACCACAACATCTCATTCAAAACGACTATCGTATTTTTAAATCCTTTATATTAACTTCACTTTNTGAGGTTCGAGTTATCGAGAGTCAACTGTATCATGTTTAACTTATAAGAATGAAAATATATGTTGACTTCAACTTACTTGTGTTTTAATTAAAAGCATATAAGTTGATACAATATCATACAATCAAGTGGGTAAGAATTTTTGTGACTTTTTGAACAAATGGATGCATTCTTTTTTGTTTAGTGCCTTTTTGAAATCAGTTTTGATTGATTCTTGAATAATTGTAAGAAAATTGCATTACACAAGATCGTCTAATTGCCTGATTAGTCTTCGGTGCAGAATAGAATCCATGAAGAAAAACAATATTCTACTAATTTATAAAAAAAAAGTACTAATTTATAAAAAGATAGGCAACTAATCTTATTTCTTGTTGTTTAGTGTGCATTTATTAGCTATTTGTTTAATATGTATACGTAAAATGTCCCAAGTCCGGCAACAAATATAGCATTAATAACTTCTTTTAAACAAAAATAATTTATTAATAAAAGTGACTTTAAGTTTATTTCTTTAAAAATAGCTTCCTTTATTTAAATCTTTGACTAAAACCTCTGTGGTAGGTAGTAGCTCATAAATATATTACTTTTATTAATAAATTTTTAATGATTGAGACATTAGGTTGTTCATTTAAAAAAAAAATATAATGTAAAAAGAGATTAAAAAATCATATTATAATGAATCTATTTTACGTCTCAAACATTTCATTATTCAAGAACATGATTAACCTGAAATTTCCTCATGGTTGCGTCATTACTAATTTTAACTTTGACTATGATTTTCTTTTAAATTATATAATTTATTTATAGCTAAAATCTTTCTTTAAATAGAATGAAAGTTTATAATACTGCAATGCATTGAATATAAGGCACCATTGAATTTAAGATGCACCCTTAATTTTGAGAATCAATTTTGTAAAAAAAAAAAAAAAATTAAAAACAAAGTAATTTAAGACATCCTTTAAATTTTTAATATAATTAAAATTTTGATTTTCATCATTAACATAAACATAGATCATTTCTTTCTAACTTTAACATTTTTGTTTAACTTCACCCTCCAGCAGTCGCATGCTGTGAGAGTGTATCACTTCATTTTTTAGAAAAAATACAAACAACACCAAGGAACACTTTATAGTAATTTGTTGGCTTTTTACCTTTTAAGAAGGTTTTTTCCCCTAAATTTATTCAATAGGATTAAGTGATTTATTCATAGGATTAATTCTCTAGGAGAGAAGATAGCCTAGCGTTTTTATGTTATGTCCTCATAGTTGTTTAAGTGATACAAACAAATACATCAATTTAAGACACCTTCGAATTTAAGACGCCCTCATATTACACACGGTACATGTAGAAAATTTAAGCTGATTTGGCATACATTTTGAAAAGGATTGAAAAATATTATAATTGAAAATATTAAATATTATAATTGATTTGCCTAGATAGCTCGTGATTCGACTTAAAAAAAAGTGTATGGGAGGTTACAAAACAATTTTGCCAACATAGTATTACTAATTGTATTTTTGAGAATTTTAATATTGCTGCTAAAAACAAATATGATATAAAAACTTCACACAAAAAGTTCAACAGTTCATAATTATTAGTTGACATTGAGATGATAATGGATAAAGAATTTAGTAATTTTCAACTTGTGTGGTGATTGAGATTAAATAAAACTACAAAACAGATGCAAGAGATGAATACATTAAAAGTTGTAATGTAACTAAGTACTCACTCAAGGTAGAGCTGATATAAATCAGCCGGTAGAATCTTTAGTGAAGTAAATTAATTTTACTAACTGGCATTAATGATTCACAAAATAAACTCTACTAGCAGAAAAGTTTTAAATCTTAATCTACATGCATGTTTTTTAAATACCTAACGGCATGGTGTTAAATGAGGTGGGTTTTCCTAAATCCTCTCTCGACGATGGGTGCACTAAGACGAGAAAATAATTTAGCAGGTAAATTCAGTCATGTTGTGACATGATCACTACAACTTATACCTTCTTAACATCTATCTGTACTTAAATAATTCACTAATGATGAATTATCAAATAATCAGATTCATTTATATAAAAGTCCCTACTTCTTAAATATCTCAGAACACAAAATTTGAACCATGATTTTTTTGCATGGATATATTCGTAATATTATATCAACACATGTGAACCACAACATCTCATTCAAAACGACTATCGTATTTTTAAATCCTTTATATTAACTTCACTTTTGTGCCTGGCTGGGTGCCTGGGGGGGGTGCCTGGCGTCAACATTTTTGGAAGGGTAGTTAACCCTCTTCTACTTATCCGATCGAGCTGAAACTTGGCACATAGACTCTCTACCAATACAACAACATTTTAACAAATTAATTAATTAATTAAATTTAATTAATTAATTAATTAATTAATTTTTCAATTTAATTAATTCTTTTTTTATAAAATGAATGGATTAAATAAATTTTAAAAAATAAAATAAAAAAATAATTAATTAATTAATTAATTGGTTGGTATATAAAATCTTTGGAGGGCTAGTTAACCCACTTCCAGTCATCCAATCGAGCTCAAACTTTGCACATAGACTCTACCAATATAAAAACATTTTAACAAATTAATTAATTAATTAATTTCATTAATTAATTAAATTTAAAAAAATTATCTTTTTCAAAATGAATGGGATAATTAAATTTAAAAAAGTAATACAATAAATAAAAATTCAATTAATTATCCAATCTTGCTGAATCTTGGCATTTCGACTCTCTACCGATACAAAATCATTGTAACAAATATAATAATTAATTAAATGTTACTAATTAATTAATTTTAAATTATTTATTTAAAATTGAAATGAATGAATACCAATATTTCCCTTCAGAACTAAAATGCAAAAATATAAAGGATTTATAATAAAAACTTGGTTTTTATGGGCTGGTATTATTAAATCCTTTATATTAACTTCACTTTTGTGCCTGGGTGCCTGGGTGGGTGCCTGGGTGCCTGGCGTCAACATTTTTGGAAGGCTAGTTAACCCTCTTCTACTTATCCGATCGAGCTGAAACTTGGCACATAGACTCTCTACCAATACAACAACATTTTAACAAATTAATTAATTAATTAAATTTAATTAATTAATTAATTAATTAATTTTTCAATTTAATTAATTCTTTTTTTATAAAATGAATGGATTAAATAAATTTTAAAAAATAAAATAAAAAAATAATTAATTAATTAATTAATTGGTTGGTATATAAAATCTTTGGAGGGCTAGTTAACCCACTTCCAGTCATCCAATCGAGCTCAAACTTTGCACATAGACTCTACCAATATAAAAACATTTTAACAAATTAATTAATTAATTAATTTCATTAATTAATTAAATTTAAAAAAATTATCTTTTTCAAAATGAATGGGATAATTAAATTTAAAAAAGTAATACAATAAATAAAAATTCAATTAATTATCCAATCTTGCTGAATCTTGGCATTTCGACTCTCTACCGGTACAAAATCATTGTAACAAATATAATAATTAATTAAATGTTACTAATTAATTAATTTTAAATTATTTATTTAAAATTGAAATGAATGAATACCAATATTTCCCTTCAGAACTAAAGTGCAAAAATATAAAGGATTTATAATAAAAACTTGGTTTTTATGGGCTGGTATTATTATTTTAATAGTTAAATTCACCAACTTTTATGCTGTTGTGGAATTTACTTTAAAAAAAAACCTTTATAAGGTAAGCTTAAACTTTTTAAATTCAAACCACAATCAGTCTAACTTACACATAATAATACCGTAAGAGCTCAACGATCTGCTTACTAGATCTAGCATCTCTTCCTGCCTCATGACCTAGAGTTCAACTTGCACTGAATTACCCTTTTTTTAATCTGCAACAACAGTTTAAGCAAACTTCTCTGCTTCAAACTGTATGAAAATATTAAATTAGGTTTTAGTATTACATATTTTATTTTGTGATTTTAATGTAATTATTAGTAAAATTTATTCTAGGATGTATTTAAGGATGTGTTTATTTTAGAATATAACAGTCTTGTTACTAGACTGTGCCACATACTGTGTTGATTTCATATGTATTCTCCTATTGGCAGTTATTTCTAAGTTAACAACAATTGCCGAAGCCGGTCATTCACATGCATGTGTGCTATCAAGTTATGAAATAACTGAAATTATGAAAGCTCACACGCTCCAGCTCACCATCTGTCAGGTATACCCCAACGTGTATGGCCAGCTAGTTGATATGATTTTATTTTGCAGTTTGATGGCCTCTTATTCATGATAGTGTCTACTTTGTGTTGCGACATAAATATTTTGTTTGTTGTATTATATTCTTTCATTTAACGGATGTATTCCATTTTGCATTTCCTAATATCTTTGTATTTTCTGTTTTAGGGAGAACCTGGCGAATGATGCTTACCTGCTTTCACAAATGGACAACGACCAATATGTACCCATTTGGACGGTTGCAAATTTTAATCAAGTTAAAAAATTAACCAATGATATTAATCTCATTACAGAAGTACTCAGAGGTAAATCTTTGGATAATAATTTTTTGAATTATTTACTATTATTTGCTTAAATGTGTTTTGTTGATTGAGGAAAGATGAAGATGATTTAATTTTGAGAAGCTTTAAGTATCTATAGTTAAAAATTTTAGTTATTATTCCATAAATAAGTAATTTGGAGTGGAATTATTGGAATTTTACACATTCTGCAATTATTCAGGTTATTTTTAAAAAAAATTTATTTTGATCACTATTTTTTATTTTTTATCATTTTATTATCTCAGTACGGATCAATTCACCGATGCTCATCAATTTTAAATTGATAACAAGTTTACTCTTAGTTTAATTTTCATTCCTTTAAGGTTGTTGCCTATTTCTGCGTGAAGTTTTAATTTATCAAATAAGTTCACATATGGTACTTCTTATTCATCCATTAAATTGATGTCATGTATACTTCATTAATGGAGAAGAGAGGAGCAATGCGGAGTAAGTTTAGTAGTTATCTCAAGGCGTGAGTGACTTGAGGCTCTCAACTCCTGCTACTAACTTTAAACATAAATCATGTGAGAGGAGGGGGAAACAATAGAACAAAGAGTGGAGGGGAAGCATCCAATCTCTTGATAGGTATATCATTGGGGGTTCTTACCACACTTTCCCAAGCTCAATTATTCCATAGTTAAACAAAACTCAACTTCCAAGTTAAGCAGCTTTTTTCAAAAGCTTTTTCACAGTTCTTTCCTTTTTTTACTGAAGTGTTTTGGTCTAAGTGTTGTGGTTTATTGGGGGACTTCAGTATTTGTTATGGAGTGTACACCTATCAGTTGTGTTTAATTCTATTTGTAAAATATTTTTATTTATATATAATAATTTGATCTTTTTGTATGTTTTAGAATCACCTAATGTACAGGTTGACGAAGAAGGCCAAAAAGTAAGGCCTAACCACAAGAGGTGCATAGTTATTTTAAGAGAAATACCTGACAGTACTCCGCTTGAGGAAGTCAAAGTAAGTTCATACATTTTATTAAATTGAATGCAATGTAATTTTTCTTAAGAATGTTTGCTGAGGTGTTTTTTATTCCGGGGGCTTTTACATCTGAAGACGCAGGACACTTAAATGTATTGGGCACACCCAGATTTGGAACCAAACTCTTTACATTAGAGTAAAATTTGGCCGTTAACCATGTTTCTCCTTTGATTAGAATCAAACCAAGAGTTGTAGACCATGGTTTTTCCAGGCTGAAACCTGGTGGCGCTACTCTTTTGAGCAGCTACCTATTTATTTAAATAATGCTGGGTAAACATTGATCAGGGAACCTAGAGCTCAAGGTCAAGTTGAAATCTGTCCTACAACTGACCACACCCAATGCTGCTTCATTTGCCTGATAGAAAGGCAAGTGATCTCTACTTCGAGCTACCCAGGCCCCTTGCTGAGGTGAATTTAGGGTTGTTAAAATTAATTTTTGTATAAAGTAATTATGTTATTCCTTTGTTAAAAGCAACAATTTTAAGTCTGGGTGTCAGAAGATTAATTTTATTTGGGAAATAGTGATTTTATTTTCTCTTTGCCTCAACAAAGATACCTATGTACTTTAAATGGCTGTTTTAAATATCTTCTTTCTTTTACACATTTAGGGCCCCTGCATATGACCTCAAACCTCGCTATCAATCATTTTTGCCAGTGTTTAAAATTTTATTGTATGTTATTAATTGATTATGTGTAGTCTTGTTATATTCACTATTTTTTAATGTTAATTTTTTGTGATATATGTATCTATCCAAGTGAAATAATAGTTACCAATTATACTGTATTTGTGATTACTCCAAGTTTATGAAGAATAGATGACTGATGGATAGTATCACTATATGACCACTAGCTGACAATGGAACAATCAGTTCCAGTGAAATGTTATGAATTATGACTGTTATAAGTACAACTTCATAGCTTGTAAGGCTTGATAAACACTGAAAAGGTTGAAACGTCGTCAAAATAACTTTTTCAATTTTATTATTTTTACCCTGAAGTGGATCCCATTTATATGTGTAAATTAGAAATCAAAGGGTATTACCACCAACCGTTATTTTTATTTTATTTATTTTATTTTTTTTGTTTGGTTTCCAGGGACTTTTTTCTGGTAAAGGCTGTCCTAAACTGATATCCTGTGAATTTGCTCACAATAACTCGTGGTATGTTACGTTTGAGAATGACGAAGACGCTCAAAAAGCGTACAGGTTCCTTCGGGAGGAAGTAAAAGAATTCCAGGTATATTTTTTCTTTCCTTATTAATTGAAATTTTTATCAAAAATTAGTTTTGCTTGTTTATAATAATAATATTAGTAAAGCAAAATAAATGTAACATTATAGGCTTTTGATGCCTTAATAAGTTATTGAGATTAAATTTTCTTTTTGTTTTGTTTTTTACACAGGGTAAACCTATAATGGCACGAATTAAAGCCAAGCCAATGAATAGGTTACCACTGGGTCACCCTGGAGTCGGTCCAGGAGGTATTGTAGGTATTAAAAATGGGTTTAGAACCCCACCTGCTCCTCCCGGTGCTGCCCCAGCACCTCCGGCCGCCTCACATTATGAAAATCAACCGCCCCCGCCACCCTATACCCCCACACCCTCACAGCAGCGCTTCCTATATACTAATGGAACCACACTACCGCACAGTTACCCTTCACAGGTTCAAATATATGTGAGTATTTAACTAACAACCTTAATAAGCATCTATAATTGTGATTACCCGATCTTTATCAATTAAGTGAACTATGCAAATACTAATGCCAAGTAACTATCGATGAGTTGTGATTACTTTTCTACTGATGGCCTGAACACTCATTATTGGACCTTAATTGTCAGTCACAGCTAAACAAGTCTTTGATAATATAGCGAGAACCAGCATTGATGTGTGGGTTAAACCACGTCTGGTCGGCCATCACTGAATCATGAGTGGAACAAGATGGTGTTCGATTCTTCGCCCTGACGCTCTGATTTATATGGTTCACTATTGATCACATCTTACTTCCTTTGGCAGTACAATGTACAAATGTATGATTTGTAAAGTGGCTGGAATTCTCTACCACAGGGCGTAAAAAGGGCCTTAGCGATGACCTAATTGCAAGGTTCGAACAAGTGGTTCGTCCTACCCGTTCTAGTAGGAAGTACTAGACTACTACTACTACTACTAATAATAATAATAATATGGCATTGACTGGACTGACTTGCAATTTTGTTTAGCTATTGCTTTGTGAAATTAATTTGATTGGAAAAATGTGTGTAGATTCTCGTGATAATTTCATTTCAATCAGTCATATTTATTTAACCATCAAATATACCATTTGTTAATATTTATATTCTTTTAATAATAGAGTTTTCAGTTTAATTTAAACTATTATGTTTAATTTAATCTTCTCAATTTTTCTTATAATTAATAAAATACTGTATACAGTACAAATCTTTTAAGCTCAACCAGGCACGTTGAAAACAGTGGGTGTGGTTTTTTAAATGTATATCCAAATGCAGTTTGATTTTAACATCTTGTTATAAGACAGGGAGCAATATTAGTTCTATTAAAATTTAAAATACCTTGTGTAATCTTATGAAGTTAAAACTATCTTAACCATTACTTTGGGCAACCTCCTTTTCAACCTGAATTCTAATTTTTTCATACAAAATTACTAATTGCTCATAATTAATATAAATATACTTTGTAGACCTTTCAGGGCCAGCCATTCTATCCTCCGTCAATGCTTGCCACCCCGTGGGCCACCCCCACTGCTACAGCCACCCCAGCTTACTTCGACATCAGCTCTGTCTTCTCTGTAAATGGACTCACTCCCCCTCAGGGCACCTTTCAAAAGCACCAGCCTCACAACACCAGGTTCATGTCAAGGAATAGGTGAGGCTCTCTTTTGTTTTGTTATAAAAGTGAAGTTTGTTAAGCTCCTTGTATCTCCTTGTTTAATAAAAAATATTCTTAAAATTTTCAGGAATGCTTGCCATGTGTGAATATGCATCACTGTTACAGACAATGATCATTTCACAGATTATGATAATATTAACAAAACAGAGAAGATATGTTTCTAATTTTTTTTGTGAATCTTCATTCAAAGTGAAATAAAAGCTTGGCATTTTTTAATATATTTACATTCTATTTTTTCTCAGCAGGTCAGTATCAATGAGATCAAAACGTATAGGACTGGAAGCTAGGACATCAATGAGTGATTCGGGTTTGGGTAGAACTACTGGAGGGGGAGGTTCCTGGCGTAAGGAGCCCAAACAACCACCACCACCTCCGCAGGAGGAAGTAGAGCCTCCACCACCTCCTCCCCCTGTGACAACGGAGCAGCAGCCCCCAGCACCTCCCCCACCAGTACAGCCTAAGGAACCGCCTCGACACAGGCCTCGTAGGAGAAAGGAGGAGTTGAGTTCCGGAGGCAGTATAGGAGGAGGTACAGCACCCCCTGTGGCTACTACTCAGTTTGACTTGGAAGCAGCGGCGTTCCCTCCTCTACCCGGTGCTCCCGCCCCCAACCCAGGACCTAACCCTGACCAGGATCATGTCGGTTCTCCAGGGGATGCCAATCCACCCCCTCCACCACCACCTCCTCCTCAACCTCATAGGGCTGCATCACCTCCTCAACAGCATCCATCTGCATACCACCCAGAGAACAGGTAGCTTAACACCTCAACACTATATTTCTATATCCAGTGTCCTGTCTTGAATATTTAACTCCAATATTTAACCCTCATAATTAAATTACTTACTCTCTCTACTTACTGCTCGGCTATCACTGAATCAAGAGTGGTACGAGGTGATGCTTTGATATATATGGCTCACTAATGATCACATCGTACTTGCTTCAGCGGTTCAATGTACAGAGGTATGATTTGTGAAGTGGCTGGAACTCTCTGCCACGGGGATGGTAAAGTGGGCCTAAAAGACAGCCTAATTGCTAGGTTTGAACAAGTGGTTCATCCTACCCGTCTAGTACTAGTACTAGGACCTTACTACTACTAACCCTCATAATTGAGTCTTAGAACAGACACTGCACTGCATTAGAGCTCAATTTTTCTTACTTTAATGGTCAATTGAGTGTCGAAATAGTGCTATATTATTATACATCTTTATTTATGTTTCACTTAATATTTAATTTATCTAGTGTATAGTAGATAAAGGTACAGGTCTTTTATTCTGTTTCTTGATAGTATTGTATGAAGTGGTTGATAGTGTATAATGCATTTGATTGCCCTTTTTTAAATCAGGATTACAGTTATCTGAATAATTTCATAGTGTGTAGTTATTTTTGGAAATAAGAATTATTTGGTATTATGGATTTATTCTTAGGTTCAATATCCTTGATGGGGAATGGCATAGCTGAGTATTTAATGCCCAACTTTCCTGAAATCAAGTTCAAAACTTTTTGAAGAGGTAGTGAGACATGTTCCACACAGAGTCGAGTAGGGTACCTTTATCGTGTAAGCTAATGTGTTAAATCTGGGCATTAATGAAATAGCTAATTGAATAAAATAAATAGATAATTTCTTCTTATATATTTACTTACAGTCTGTAAGATTAGAGTTGGCACAACAATCATGGAGGTAGTTTTGGGGTTATAAAAAGGGAAAATCAGTGTTGCCATGTTATATTTTTTTGTGGATCAGGGGTAGAGTAGAGCATTTTTTTCTGAAGTTGCATTCAACATGGGGGACCAATAGAATCGTTTCCCCCAAAATTTTCCCGCCTTTTGATTGTGCCAACTCTAATCTTATAGACTGTAGTATCTACTGCACTATATTAGAGCTCAATTTGTCTTTTCTCAATAGTTAATTGTGCGTCGAAATAGTGCTATATCAATATACATCTTTATTTATGTTTCACTCGATATATAAATTATCTAGTGAATAGTAGATAAAGGTACAACTTTTCAATTTTTCCCTTGTAATTTTAATACATATATACTTAGTGATGTGGGCCGGGTATATACCCAGCGGGTAGGGTAAATAAAAATGGGTATATATCTAGGTATTTACCCGAGGCCAGCGTAAATACCCAAAATGAGGGTATTTATGACAAATAATGATTTAAAAAGAGTTTAAGAAGTTCTGAGGATTTTCCATATTCTAATGGCTTTAATAAATGTCATTCAGAGAGTATAGGATGTGTTAAGCTCACTTAATTCCTAAAAGAAAGTCTTAAAAAATACCCAGCGTAAGGGTATTTATTATTTCTAAGTATATTAATATATGTTATTCAGATTCAATGATTTCAAACAGAATGCTTATGTTTAAGGCCAATGAAAACACCACCATTTTGAAAGAAAAGCACAAGATTATTATTTTGAAAATTAGGTTATGCATTCTTACATTATGCAGGCTTTAATATGAATTCATATTTGTCTAAAATATGTAAATAATATGAACACACATTATTAATTGGCTTTATACCCTTGTTGCTCAATTCTTATACTGTATGTGCGTATGGGATATTGCTATAAATATGTGACAATCAGAAATATCACGTGTATAGAGTTAAGGCCTACTCCTAACGACCGAATTCCTACACTACATGATTTAAACTCGTGTGAAGATTTCTATTTAGGTTTATTAATATTAAAGTCCAGGAGATAGAATGCAAAAAAGTGTCTGACTAACATCAAGCTAGAATTTTGTTTATAAGTAAATTTTTTGGTGCCTTTTAAGAATATGTGGTCAGCTAAATTCATTGGCGGGACATAGTTTGGTAATAAGAATTTGAAAAATTACTATCTCGTGGAGAGTGGCCATGTCACGCTCTTTTTGGTGAACAATGCGATTTTCAAGATCCTGAGTACTAACTAAGTAGACGAAAATCAAGTTGATAGTAGTCTGTCACTTAATTGGTGACGTCTTTGATTTAGAGTAGTCTATTAAGTGACGAATTATCAACTTGATTTTTGGTCTACTAACTAATTTCTTACTCCAGGATCATGAAAATCACATTGTCCATCATAAAGGGTGTGATATGGCCGCTCTCCACCAGAACAAACTACGAACTTAGCCTACCACATATTTGTTTATTTATTTTATTGTATAAAATAATGACAGACAATTAGTCCAAAAAATCACAGTCAATACAAAAATAATGAAGAGATATACAAAATTAATTAAAAACTTCTTAAATGTCACCAAAACATTTACTTATACACAAATTTATAGCTTGATGTTAGTTAGACACTTTTTTGCTCGCTATCTCCTCGACTATTATTCTTATTAAGTTATTAATATCCATTCAATAATATTTAGAGACATACTATCACTTAATAACTACTTGAAATTTCATAATATATTTATTTACAATAAATAAGTTTTAAATTAAACTTCTAGCAGTTGTAACTTTAAAAATTATCATAAATACCCGGGTATTTACCCAAAATGGGTATTTACCCGGGTAAATACCCAGGGTATTTACCCGCATATTTTAATACCCAGGTATTTTACATCACTATATATACTATTATCAAAAGTTTTATCTATTCATTAGTGTGTTTTGTTTGAAGAAATTATTACGTTAGTTATAATGTATTAGTTAATTTTTAAAACTGTTTTATTAAGCATAAGGTAGGAATATGGAGGATAATTGAAGAGAATACTAGATTTACTCAAAAATTCTTCTAATCTCACAATAATTTGTTATTTATTATTTTTATTTTTTTTGTCTCAACATAGGTTGTCTGATGTGGTAAAAGGAACGGCTAAAGTAAAGAATGGTACTGTTAGTACTGCTTCAAATGGAGGAAACGGACCCGAAATTGTTGCCACTACGCTAGCCTCACAAGAACCTCTCCCGCAGAGACCTAATAGGAATTATAGTGCCTCTTCTTTAGACAAGTATGTTTCCTTTTTTTAACTTGTTCTGTTAAGTTCATTGGACTTAGTGAACTATAACTTTAAATAAATTTTAGTACATTAGTTGGCTGAGAATTAGCTAGTATAAGACTCAATTATAACTTTATTGCTTAAGAATTGCCTTTCTAAGAAATAAAATAATTTGTATTCTTTCATTTATACCCCAGCTTATCCTTTAGTTAAGACTGTTCCTATTGCTTTGATGGGATATTTTATTAGAACTTTGAACTTAGCTGTAGCTCATTACAGCTTGTATCTAGTTTTAGTATTAAAACTAGTACTTAGTATTAAAAAGAATCATAGAGTGGAACGAGATGGGGTTCGATTCCTCGGCTTGACACTCTTGATTTATATGGCTCACTATTGATCACATCATACTCGCTTCGGCGGTACAATGTACATATGTATGATGTGTGAAGTGGCTGCAACTCTCTACCGCGGGGCGTACAAAGGGCCTAAGTAATGGCCTAATTGCAAGGTTCGAACATGTGGTTCGTCCTACCCGTTCTAGTAGGAAGTACTAGACTNCAAAACAGCATATTGTAATACATACATATAACAAAAATATTGATTCTGAAATACAGTATAGGTTTGTGAAAGAGCTATAACTCAGAATACAGAAAGAGTATAAAAAGAGCAGAGAGTGCTGACATAAAATTATTTTGTCTCATTGGCCAACTAACTTTAAATAAACAACAAGAAAAAGAATAGAAAAATACAATAAAATGAAAGTAAAAAAAAAATAAAATAAAATATACATAATGTGTTATTGCTTAATAGTATTTAAATGTCTGTATGTAAGTACTCGTGTCAAATAATACAATCTAAATATGTTTAAATGTAATGGTCTTAAAGTTAGGAAGAGACATATGGAAAATATCAAGGTGGTCGGCTAGAGAGTTATATAAACTCATCATGCTATGTACAGGCGAGTGTATGTGACGATGAGTTCGGGATCTAGGAACACAAAACAAAGCTTTATTTCTCATACATCTCCCAGGCACGTAAAAGTTTAACTGGGAGAGTAGTTCTGGAGAATCTACACCCCCGTTTAATATTTTATGGAGAAGAACTAAAAGACTTGATTTTCTTCTTTTTTCCAACGTCAAGTAAACAAACTCTTGCCTCAATTCGAGTGTAGGTTTATCCCTAAGACATGCTCTATTATGTTTTTTAAAATATAAGTATCTAAGAAACCTGTTCTGTACCACCTCCAACTGTTTAACGGGTCTAGTCTGGTAAGGTGTCCACACCGGGGCAGCATATTCCATCTTAGATCTTACTAATGCGTTGTAGAGCAATTTTATCGAATCTATGTTTGTAAAATCTTTAGTATTTCTTTTAATAAACCCCAGAAGTTTACACCCCTCAGAAATAATTTGCTCAATGTGTAATTTAAAAGTAAGTCCTCGATCAAATGTCACTCCTAGGTCTTTAATAGTATTTATTTCAGATATCGGTTTGCCTCCTATTGTATACTTTGGTTTTGTCCAGGTCGTTTTGTTAGTGTAGGTCATATAATAACATTTGTCGGTATTTAATATCATATGATTAGTTTTACACCAAGATGTAATTCTATCGAGGTCCGACTGCAGGAGTGAAGCATGGCTCTCACATGCTATTGGTCGAAATAATTTGACATCATCTGCGAACAACAGCACATGAGAGCCACACACATCCGCAGGCAGATCATTAATCATAATTAGGAAGAGTAAAGGTCCTAGAACAGAACCCTGAGGCACTCCGCTTAGACTTACAAATGTTTGGGACTTACAATTAAAAACTTCGACAAAGTTTGATCTATTGCACAGATAGGATGAAAGGAATTTCACTGTATCCCCAGAGAAAGAAAAATTTACCATTTTAGACAAAACTAAATTAAGGTCCACCTTATCAAAGGCTTTAGCAAAGTCCAGATAAATCACATCAGTTCTCATTCCCTCATCTAAGGCTGAAGATACTATCTGTACAAAGTTCATTAGATTTGTAACCGTAGACTTTCCTGGTAGGAAGCCATGTTGTGATGAAACAATGTTTCTTTTAATATGAGAAAATATTTTATCGTGTATTATGTACTCAAATAATTTAGAACACGAATTGATTAGAGCTATGGGTCTATAATTAGTAATATTATTTTTCTCGCCTTTTTTATGTACGGGAATAATTTTGGCTTCTTTCCACCTGGATGGAAATGTATTGGATTTGATGGACAGATTAAATAAATATAGTAAAGGTTCAGACAGATGTTGGGAACATAGTTTTAGAACATAACTGGGGATCGAGTCCGGTCCCGAAGAACGCTTAGGTTTAAGTTTAGCCAAAGCTCGGTCAAGATCCTCCTCATAGACTTCAGGTAAACAGAATAAATCGAGACGAGAGGCATGTGACGTATATAGGTTTGGTGGTGGTGTCTTGCTAGCTACGTATACCTGCGAGAAATAATCAGCAAAGCCTTGAGCTACTTCCTTCCCTGAATAGCTTGTATTATTCCAAAACATTTCTTTTTGTTCCGAAAAATTAGTTGATTTACTTAAATTTATAAAGTTCCAGAAAATAGCTGGATTTTCTTTAACCTGACCTTGAATAGATTGTAAGAACTGCCCGTATTCTTTTTTCAACTTATTTTTCACCCAACGCCTAAGCTCCTTAAATTTTAAGTCGATTACTTTGGACCATCCCCTTTTCCTACTAAGTTTATTCTTCAGTTTTATATTTAATATTAAAAAATCATTCATTCATTCAGTATTAAAAAAATCAGTTTGGCTAAAAGTGTCCTAGCACCAGAATGTAGACATCAACATATCTGATTATTTTTTCCAAATAGGAAGGTATCCTGGAGTAATTGCTACATCCATAATATTGATTTTTCCATGATGTAAGGGAATAGAAATAAATTTCTTTAAATTTTTTTTCTTTCAAACTTGTTCATTGAGAGAAATGTATTTTATTTAATATTTATAATTAGTATCAAGAGCTTGAGTACACTCTTATATGGCCGAAAGAGATATTTTATATTGCATCACTTTAACTATTACAGTATAGTGTAATATAATATTGACCAACTTTTTTTATGTATACAAATATTTGATTTTCTGTCACTGGATCTTTGTGTGTTATTTAGTTATTACTTTTTTTTGTAGGGGACTAAGTAGTAGAAGCGGGGAAGGTAAGACTCATGGTAAGACTGAAGATTCAACAAATTCTACGAGTAGTGGAGCTGTTAGTTCAGGTAGTGTAGGGGATGAAATGAATAGCAGCAGCGGCATAGCTCCAGGGCAACCACATTCACCTCTTCACACTGCTCAACCTCCTGTCTCTGCCTCCGCATCGTCTCCGCCTCCACCTCCACCCCCGGCCACCTCCAATAACAACCAGGTACTTTATCTTGTTTGCAAATTTATACCAAACACAGTCTGATTAGTTGAATTATTCTGGGTGTTCCCCACCCAGAATCCTTATGGTATATAAATAAACTCAAGTAATTACGTATAGGTTTTTTAGTGCCAAACAAATATTTTGACATTTCATGTTTATCTCAAAAAGCGATTTAAAAACTCAGAAAAGTGTAACAGAGAGTTAGAAAGCTATAGGAGGTCTGAAATCCAGTCTCAAGCTGTAGGGGCCCCCCTACCGCACTTCGCAGAACCGAAAAGAGTGCCACTGGTACTAGGGAAGTAGGTACTCGCAGGAGGTAGTCGTATTTGCTCTAGACGTTGCACTAGCCTGGAGGAAAAAAACGGACTCGAAGGTAACCGACGATGCGACATTAGTTCGGCTACTTTCAAGTCTCCCCCACTCTAGCCAGGGTGTCCAGCGACCTGGAAAAGTCAGGGAATTTTATATGACCTGGGAAAGTCAGGGAAATGTCAGGGAATTTAATTTAAAACCTGGAATTTTTTTCATTTAATTTATTGTTAATATTACGAGTATATAAATAATAATAAGGCTATGCAACTCCCATATTATGTTTTAAGATTTTTGTAAAGTTCAGATTTTTTTTAATACAGGTCCTGCAAACCAGCAGTGTAATTTTTATTTTCTTAGATAATTAAATCAGGTTTTTTTTTTTTTTTTTTTTTTTTTTTTTTTTTTACTATTTTGCCTTTTACTTTAATTACCTATCAGATTTCAGGGCAGATTCTGCCATCATTTGCCTTTTACTATTTTGCTTTTTACTTTAATTATCTATCATTTGCTGCAAAAAACACTATATATAATACCATGGGCCAATTCTCAAGTCAGTTTCACCACAATAATTTTTTTGTTATAATTTTCTATCGCTGCTCCTAAAATAATGATGATAGAGCTTAAATATACCGTTGAAAGAGGAGAAAATTTCAGTGTAGAAAAAGTCTATTTTAAAAGCCTTAAAGGGGCAAAACATATGCCTAAATTTCATTTTATTAAAAAAATTAAAATACATTTTTGTTTCAACCTGTAATTATGCCAAAACGGCAAGTGCTAAAGTTTGCCAAATTCCAGTAAAACTTTCTTAATATTTCTCCTTCAGTTTGAGTACCCTAACACCATCAGTTAATATTCAATTTTTTGAGCTATGATTGAGTTTTTGTAAAAAAAAAAAAAAAAAAAAAAAAAAAAAAAGACCGTCTAATGGCATACTGACCACTATTTTTATAGTTATCCTAATTCGTGAGAGGAATGAGAGTATTTTTAATAAAATATTTAATTTTAGCTCTATCATCATTATTTAAGGAGCAGCGATAGATTTTTTGAGTGAAATGGTTTTACCTTGGAAAATTACAAAAAAAAAAAAATTGTGGTGAAACTATTGAGAATTGACCCATGGTATATATAGTGTTTTTTGTTGCAAATGATGGGTAGAATCTGCCCTCTTCGTTTGTTAGATCTTCGACCAACCACCCTGTATATATAATACAAAATTTAAAGAACCCAAGGCTCGGTTATAAAA
>KZ651101.1:1320423-1333267 GCA_001010745.2 Gerris buenoi | reverse complement strand
TATAAATATTTTGATATGAATTTAACGACAGTTAAATTGGTTGCGGTATTTTTACAAAAAAAAAATGGAAAAATAAAGTATTAAATTATCAAATGTGTGCAAGAAGATAATAGTACAGATCTTTTGAGAATCTTAATAGTATTTAATTATTATTATTTATAATTTGTTATTTAAAGACCACTTGTATGTCTTCTCTTTTGCTATAAAATATGGTCATAAATATTTTCACGGTGAAAAATTTTCTTTTTAATATTTCTAAATTATTTATTATTAAATTGGTATCAGAGTATTTGCAATTGGGAAAAAAGGGTTATAATTTTTCTGCACAAAATATTTTCTTTAAGTACTCTTTACAGATGAAAATAATAAAATAAAGTACAATAGTATAAGATATTTTGAACTGTAATATTGATAAAGCTCCTTTTAGAACTTAAATTAAATTATTTACTTATCAAGTTCAATCTCGGGGCATGTGATATGTGTTTTTACAACAACACAGTTGATGGGAGTTGAAATACTGATTTTATGTCACCCAACACCACACGTAGTCAAGAATCTAGTTGACTATAGCTCCTTGGAGGCTGTTGCACTATGGAGTTACTTTACTCATCATCAAACAAAGCAACATACAAAAATCTGTTCCATAATCATCACTGTATCTGGTTTTAAGTCCATAGAAATGTGATTTTCTGCTCCTGAACTATTATTCAAGTAAAGACGTCATTCTGTAGTCATCTTATTGCTGTTCACTAATAAAGTTACATGTCAAGGAAAACATTTATATTTTAGATTCATCATAAAAGCATACACATAAAAGTGTTGTAAACAACTAAAAGAATAAAAATTATAATTGAGGTATTTTTCTTCTAGTGTGCCCTTTTCATAACAGACACAAGATCACACAAAATTCTACCTTACAATATAATCTAATTTAGTATTGATGGTAATTTGACAAGATAATATTAATAATTTCATATTATTACCATGCCTAAAAATAAATTTATGGTAAAGCATCATCTGAAAACTATTTAATTTTTTTATCTTCTGATAACAAACAAGAATATGGATAATTTTCTTAAAACATTCTATGTATTTTATTAATTTGGCTTTATAATAATATAAAAGCATATCTACTAATCGCAAGTGAGTGTTTTTAAAAAACAAATAAAATAAAATTATAAATTGATTTTAAGTTAAAGCTGAGAAATTAATTTTAAAGTTACATCTATATAATTTTTAGGGGGTTTAAAAAAACATTTTTATGACTAAGTTCTAAAATAATTTATTCTCAATATTTCTTCGGAGCCACACTATTATTACTTTTAAGTAGATCTACTTATAATGTACTTGTGAGAAATTGTATTCATGAAAATATAAAATTTCAAAAGCTAACAAAGAATTAAATGAGAGGGAATTGATTAAGGTGAGAGATCTGAGGCTGTTATATTTTATATCCTCTATTTGAAAGCCAAACGCTTAAAGCTAAAGTTCAACGATTACAAGAATGAGATAAGTTTTATACATTTGACAACATTTATGTGGTTTATCTGTCAGTTTTAAATTTTTTAACTATTTTATTTTTTAAAAAAGTATAAATTATAATAAAAGTAATTTTTAACTTTTTTTCTAAAGAAGGGAAAATTTGTGCAAATACTCTTTTACTATTATATAAAATGTATTTTTCTTTTTATTTTTACATTAACTAAAAATTGTTCAAACTGGGTGAAAAGTAAAAGTTTGGATAATACGTTTTTTCAAAATGAGCATGGGATAAGTCTCATAAATATTAATATATTAATTAATTTTTTAATATGGTGCTTGTTTATTTTTTGTGGTTTAGTTTAGTTTAGTGTCTTATCAACTCAAATAATAATATTATCATTTAAATTGTGAACAGTAAATGTTTTGGGAGTTACAATTATTTTTTAAATTTATTTTTAATTGAAAAAAATTTAATTTCGAGATGGTAAACTAAAAAATAAATTAATTGTCCTTGGAATAAGACACATATTGAATTTTTTTTTTTTTTGTAAACGTTTAAACTATTAATTGATCATTTCATATCATAAAAAGAAAAAGGGTAGTAGTTAAGAGTAATAGGTATTATGAAGAAATACGGCGTGAAAAGAAATTTATATATTGGATAAGGGAGTTAGCAGAAGTTAAACTGGATTTTGATATGTACTATGATTAAAAAAAAAGAACTTAATTAAGGTGGCCAATAATTGATTTGACTTTTTTGCACTATTTTACTTAGTCTAATTAAAAAAAAAAAAATAAAAAAAAAAATGTTTTTTTCTTCTGATAACCCATCAGATAATAGGTTGGTAATCTAATTTATTTTTATTCTCTATATTATGATTCACTCGATATTACGTTGTATTGATGATTAAGAGTCAAGAACCCTTGTTAAAATGACATTCTGTCGTTTAACTAACATCATCTATGTATGTGATCTCCAACTTTGCCACCCTTTACCCAAGGGCTTGATGAATTTGATAATTTAATGTATCTAAAAATTCATGCTACTATATTGTTAATCCGTTTCAAGCAAGTCTTATTCCACTTGAAGTCATAATAAGTCTAATATTTCCTACTTCTAATAATGTTTAATTGTAAAATTAATTTTGATGATTTAGATTGTAGAAATCCAAACTAAATTGTATTTTATTAATTTAGTTTTTATTTTAAGCTGAGCTTAAAAAAAAGCTCAGGTTTAATTAAAGAGTTTCACTACATATTAATTAAATATACTAATTACAATTTCAAGATCAATTTAAACCATTCTACAAATAATTAAGTGCCAGTTTATTTCGTTGTATAAGCTTATGTGGCTGTTGTCTTTGTAACAATCTACATTATCGTGTAAAGGAGACGAAATCAGATTTTTCACTTTCCTTTTACTTAACCCATTGAATGCGTAATACAATTCTGACTGTATATATCTAAAAGATTTTAAAAGTTAATTTAAAAATAAATAAAAAGTAAAAAAAAAAAAAAAAAAATGTTTGGATCCACTGTGGATATAAACATCAGCATGCCTGACGGAGGCATGCTGCAATATGGTTCTACTTGAGGCATGGAGACTAGAGCTACTGAGGGCTGAAAGGGAGGGCTTGGACCCACTGTGGATCCACCCGCATTGAATTGGTTGAGAAATGCTTAAAGAATCTTAATAACTATACATATCTAGTCCAGTTTGTAATTCAGATCAATATCCCGTGTAATGAAACAAGATATGTTCATCCTATAAGATATGATCTACTCTGTAGATATACATCATATCATTCTACTCTCACGTCTTAATTTCAATTATCATTTTTTTATACTCCTGTTTATTAGGATTTACATATTTTAGTGAATGAAATAATTAGATTTAATTCCAATGTAAATTTTCCAATTAATTTACAGCGCAAAAAATAATATCCAATGTTAGTTGTTTTGTACTCTCTAAAGTACATTTTATATCCTCATGCATATAATTTATATTATACTCTGTTCAATGCATTTAATCGAAAAGTTCCTCCGCTAAACAACTTAGTCTATCTTCAATTATTGAAATAAGACATTTTTCAATTTTTTTTTTTTTCAAACCACATTACACATTTTTATTTTCAATTTTGTGAATAAGACATTGAACCTTGCCGCACTTACTGCCAAGGGTTTGATTATAACTAGTAACAAGAGATCTTTTTTAATTTTTGTTTTTATTCGATAATAACTGTAAACATAAAATTGATTACATTTGCTTCTAAACGGAAAGACAAATTGACTAGAGAGAGGTACCTGTTCCCAAAACAACTTAAGATAATAATAGTTCATAAGTTTAGGACAAGGATTAAAAAGTAATTATCAATCTCACAACTCCCATGTATGATACTATCCAGTTTGTGCGATTTAACAATTTTTTAAATTTTTAATCGCATTTTTTTCACATTATTATTTTATTCCACTTTTATTTATTGTTTTATTTTATTTTTATTATTTTTTATTTATTTTTTTTTTTTCTAAAAAAAAGGCTTAGTGTATAGAATAATAAATAATTTCAAGATAATAATTACAATTATAATTGAATTATTGTGAAATTCTGCTAATATATATCAATAAATCGTGTAAAAAATAAATAAATATTTATAAATAAAAAGGTGAAAAAAAAAAAAAAAAAAAAAAAAAAAAAAAAGATTGTGTATACAGGTTACGGCACTGTAGCTTTTCTATATTAGATGTTAAAAATAAATAAGATAATTAAAAAATGAAAAAAAAAAAAATCAATACATATGTGATATATAATATTAATAAATATAGTAATGCTTGTACATAATTTTAAGCTATGGTTGATGATAAACAAAAATAATAAAAATTTGGGCTTTTGAGACTTGTTTTGGTTTCTTAATTTTATTTTTTAGTTGTATCAAATCACTGTAGAAAATTTGAAAAATGGTAAAAAAAAGTTTATATCTAAACTATTATTGATAGTTTTTTTTGTAGACCCTTCATGTCTATTTAATTTTTATTCATATCTTGTCTTCTTTTTGAAATGCCCACAAACCTGTGTTTAATCAAAGGCATCTCTTAAAGTATGTAAGAAAAAAGAAAAAAAAAAATCATTAAGCCCAAAATGATGTATTAAATTAAAAAAAAGTTGTTAAAATAATTTGCTATATGACAGTTCTTACCACCCTTTAGAGTAAAGTGTTTTCTATAAAAAGAACATTTGTTTAAAATTTTTAAAAATATATTAAAAATAAAAAAAATAAAATAAAGTACGTAAGGAAACAGTTTTTCGTGTTTATTCTTGTAAGCTATCACAGTAATATAAGCTGTCGAAAAAGAAAACAAATTATAACTCTATAAAAGAAAATAAATATATTTACACTTACGCATAATTAACTATTTCATCATACTTTATTTTAATCTAAAAAAAAAATTAAAGAGATTGCATTTCTGATGATTAAATAAAAAAAAATGATTCACTCGATATTACGTTGTATTGATGATTTGTTTTTTCTTCTTCAATTAAATGAATATTAATTTTAATTGATGTAATATGTATTGTACAATCTCAATACTGACTGATGTATATTGTGTTTTTTTTTTTTTAGATTGTGTTTAATTTTGTTTGGAAGTTGTTATAAAATTTATAATTACATAACTAAAAATAAGGTAGAATTGCTTTGGGGTACTGTAACAATAGATATTTGACCCACTGATTTTACTAGAAAGTTTTATCATTTTAATACTAACATGTATTTAAAATTAAAAAATTGTTTCTTGCAGTCTTATTATTTTTTTTCTTTTTAGTCTAAATGGAATTACCTAAAAACTTTTCTGGTATTTTCGATCTTTAGGTCATTCTCAAGCTGGCGAGATTAAACTATATTAATTTACAATGCATTTATTAAATTTCAAATTATTATGATTTTCTTTGTTAATACTCTATATTAGTGGTTTTATTTAAACTTTTGATGAATCTTTTCTTCTTTTAGTTAATTTAATAATATCACAGAAAGTTGTATTCGTATAAAAAAGTTTTAACTAAAACTGCCTAAAATAGATGCAATTTTGAGAAGTATAATGATCCAAGGTAGTTTCATATTGAAACTAATTAAATTGTTTGATACTAATTTAATGTGAGATACCCTTGGAATTTTTGTATATACCTAAGTAACGGATTGCTGAAGAGGTCTTATAAGACATAATCACTGTTTTATTTAAGATGTTTTGACCCTGTTATAAGGCCTTCTTCTGTCATGGTTTTTTAATCTGCTATACAATTATAATAGTAATTAACATTTTATAACAATTCCTTTTATAAATTTAAAATTAATGAGGTTTGTAACTTAAATTGTAGATTTTAAATTTAACAACTCTAAATCATTTAACGTTAAAATAATTAAAAATACTAGTATTTATAACGTTAAAAGATGAGAGTGTTAAATTTATAATCTATAATTTAAGTTGCGTCATTAATTTTAAATTTTTAAAAGGAATTGTTATAAAATGTTAATTCCCATTATAATTGTATTGCAGAATAAAAAAAAAATGACAGGAGATGTCCTTTTAACAAGGTTGGAACGTCTCAAATAAAAACCGTGATTATGTCTTAAAATACCTCTCCAGCTAGCCATTACTCTTATATACTAATTATTCAATTTTGACCATCTTGAAAATGACCTGTAATAGGATCGGTGTTAACTCGTCTGCGCCAACTCTTACCTGAAACTATGATCATTATCAATATACCTGACAAATCAAAAGTTTCGCACTGATGATCGTATCAAGTAATAAATGTTTAAAGTTGCTGACCTCCAAATCTGTTTCTGAAAGTACAGCATAAGTAACATAGGTATTACAAGCAATAGTTGACGAATACCAAAAAAAAAAAAACCAGGTAAGCAGGTACTTGGGTTGGGCTGCAATTTGTGAAATTTCATTAAAAGACTAGTCAAGAACAGCAATTTTTTGAAGCCACAAAATGGCTTAATAAAGTTTCCGTTTTTTGTTATGTGTTCTATATTTTTTTGTTAGTACCTCAAATCCTTCTCTACTTTACTAATTAAAACAATTATAATTAACATTGTTTAATTAATAATAAATAAATGCACTTATACACCACATAAGTGATTGACTATATTAAACAACATAGACGTTAAAACTGTCATAAGATATTTATAATTTTTAATTTCTTTAATAATTTATCCTTACATATTCCATAATCAAGAAGCTAATTGTTTTTTATTTAATTGTTTGCTTTTTATACAGAAAATATATATTATTTAATTTACTTTCTTTAAAAAAATGGGATTGGATTTAGTTTTAAATTAGGGATTTAAACTAAAATAAAAAAAGCTTTTTTTTATAAATATATTATGTGTGTATAACTTTAAACAATTTTTTTGTTTGTTTTATCATTTTATTTAACAAATGCAATTGCTGTAGTTATTTTTTAACAATTGTGAGAATGGCTCTAAATATGAATAAGAAATACGATATCCGTTTATATTATTTTTCTTTTCATGAGTGAATGAAGCTTATAGGAAAGTTATGGTTGTTTTTATTTATTTATTTTTGGTATTATTTTTAATTAATTACTTCAGTTGTTCACAACTATTGAAGTCCTTATGATTATCAATTTCTGTTAATTTTCTGTTCCTTTAAAATTAATGTAGATATATAATTTTATAGAAAAAATATTGTGGGACAAAACTTATAAAAAATTAAGGCCACTTAATTTTTCTAATTTGTGTTTCTTTTTTAATTACTTTATTATTATTATTGACTAATTTTTGCATTTCGATTACACTAGGAAAAATTAAATTCGTACACTTAATGCCTAGTGCATTCTGGCAATATTAAAATTTTAATCTAGGCTTTATATAATGATGAGCTTAATTGAAATTTATCAATTTATTGTAAAATATATTTCTATTGTTAATATACATTTTGGTTATTTATTAATCGAAATGCATATTTAGTAATTTTATTATTCATTAATTAATTATATATTATTATTTTTTTGTTAATAGCCAATGATAATTGACAATATTTTTTTACCTACAATTCTGTCCCTAAATAAATCCTTTATTTATGCTTCCATGGAATAATATTTGAGTTAATTATAATAATTTTTAGAATAATTGTTTTATTTATATTAATTTTATTCTTATTCAAACCATTAAGTTTATCTTATAATTAATTATTTTAAAAGTGAGATTTGATTAATGAAACTCAGTATGTATACTTAATTTATCGTTCAAATTACAATTAAAAAATTATAACAGATCAGTTAACGTGTGGTACTATAGGGTAGCAAGGTTTCGGTACATATGTATCATGTCCATTACAGAGTTAAAAAAGTATCTTTAAATGGTTAAACAGAAAAACTCTAATATCTTTAGGAATATTTTTTTGTTTTACAATCTTTACTACTTTGCACCAAGATACTTAGAAGGCACGTAGAACAATTCAATTTATATGCAATCCTTGTCAAGAAGAAAATATCATCTTTTTAAAGATTTTAAGTTATTGGAAGAATTGTGTGTAGAAAAATCAAGCTTCATCGTTTCTGAAGATTTTCAAATCATCAATCTTGGATAGAAGATGTTTGAGTGTCCTTAAACCCCTCTTTGACTAAATTGAAGAGTAATTTTACTTAGAACTAAGCAAAATGTCTCGGTATTATAGATTTGAAAATCACTTGTATGAGATAAGAGTGTGCAATATTTTCTTAATTTTTTTTTTAGAATAGAAAAAAGCCATTCTTAAAAGAAGCTTCTAACATAGTTTAACCGTAAGTTATCATTTTAAAGGTACCAACTTCTAGGTGTGAGGTGCATTTATGTACTTCAGTAACATCCGTAATTATTCCTCTTCTACTTCATTTTTTGTACTAAATTAATGTTTAGGGAATATCTATCAATATGGAATTTATATAATTTTTTAGATAATGGGATAGCCGAATGGTTGGCATACTTACCTGAAAACAAGGTCATTATCAATTTACCTGACAATGGTTCGAATTTTAAGACAGGTAAGATATGTTTAACATAGATCATGATATCCAGCGGGGTTTGCTCAATCACCAATTTGGTTAACATCTTCAGGTTTAGAATCCAAGACTTCAGACTCAATTAGATTGAACCACCGTGTAATCACTTAAATTATTCAAAATTATAATTAAGTTCTAGGTCTTCCGGTGGTGACGCGTCTTGAAGGGTGTGTGTCCCGACGTTTTGCTCCTACTGCTAGAAGCATCTTCAGGGATGAACACCCCTAGGTTTAAGACAGGTGTGAACTTCTTAAACCTAGGACACCATGAACACCCCTGAAGATGCTTCTAGCAGTAGGAGCGAAACGTCGGGACACACACCCTTCAAGACGCGGTCACCACCGGAGACATAGAACTTCATTATAATTGCAACCACGGAAGCCTACGAACATTGGTAGTCAAAATTAATTAACTTCTCATTATACGTCAACCTTATCTGTTTATCTCCGACGATTAACTGTTTTGTTTTAATTTTTTAATTGTGCTTAACAATAACTCAATGAAGTGTAAGTCACTAAGTTTTATTAATTTAAATTAAAGGCTGTTAATGCTGAGACAAAATAATATTATATTTGTTTTATCTGCCAATTAACAATGAAAAAATACTTAACAGACAATCATGTTGAAATTATTTAAGTTTTTAGTAATATTGTGTACATGTTTAAGTCTGTAATACGCTCTTGGGCTATTTTTAAAAATAATTTTTTTTTTCTCCCTTTTCTTTTTTAAAAATTTTTAGCATCCACTCTGCTAGGGGAAAAAGCGTTTTTTTATAATTGAGTAGATAAAACACTAGAATTGAAAAAGCTATCAAATTATTTTCACCATTTTCTTTTATTTATTTATTTTTTTTTTTTATTATATTTTAATTTGACTGTAAATGTAATATAAAGTCAGAAACAAAAATGCTAATTTTAAGGGGAAAAAATTAGTTGGCCTTAAGGTGTATAAAATAAAAATAAATTAAGATAATTTAAATAAATAAAAGATGCCATAATATATAATGTAATTAAAAAGCAAAAAGGGGGGAAAAATAAAATAAATATTTATCGAATGTTATAATGATGAAAATAAATAAATGAAAAAATAAGTTTTTATAACATAATAAATTATATTATGTGTGTATGTATATATTAGATTTATTTTAATTATAATCAAGTGTACTGGAGTATGGTAAGTACACGGAATTGGCCTTTTTAACTGTAAATTATAAGGATTTTTCAGCATTTATCGCCCTAAACAAGTTTTTAGTTTTTCTGGTTCAAGAAATTAAATTTTAAATTTGTTTAATTAGTGGCTACTGAACTCTTGGTATTTTGGTTTTAGTTTGATAAAGCTTAATTATTATAAAAACATTAAAAAACAAAAAATGTAATTTATATGTATGTATGTAATCCAAATAACATGATTAACTAACTCATCAAAATTTCTCTGTAATATTTTATTACATGAGCATGATATTTGGCACAAACTGTAAAGTTAATTTAAAAACCTATCAACCTACTATTCTGAGGCGTAGCCAAGGAATCCGGCTAATATTAAGGAATAATAGATCTAAAACAAATCTTCCGTACTTTTGATGAGCTTAATTGAAATTTATCAATTTATTGTAAAATATATTTCTATTGTTAATATACATTTTGGTTATTTATTAATCGAAATGCATATTTAGTAATTTNAAACGTAAAAGAAAATTTTCCACAATAATGATGTTACGTAAGGGAGGTAATTAGACGTTTTTAATGCACAGTCAGGAGGTTTAGCTATGCTAGGCTATCGCCGTACTACGATGACGGCCTCTATTCTATCAGGGTCACATGTGGAACTCAGCAAGACCTGATAATGTTAGTTCTATTATTCACTGCTCCGACGTATCGCCCTAATTAAATTCATTAGAGAATTAACAGTCGAAACAAAACATAGTCGGAGAATAAACCGACTTGTTTAGTGTTTAAGCAAAGTGAATTTGTTTCACTGACAATTCTTCTCATTATTCTTTTAATTATTTCTAAAAACATTATTCTGTCGGGTAACAAAATATTATTTGAAACAAAAGAACTTCTATGTCGAAAAGAAATAAGATAATATTTGTCTCAGATTTATATATCTGGACGAAAAATGTCAAAATAACAATGTTCCTTATGGATTTGTTTTTGTTATTGTAACAAGAATAACAAAAACAACTAACAAACAACAAACTCATAAACAACAATACTAACTAACTATTTATAAAATTTCTTTATTAAAGGCATTCGCTTGTTAAAATTAAACTGTACTTTTAAAGTTTTTTTTTTTTTTTAATAATATCCAAACATTCAATTCATGATTGCTAACAATTTCATTAACAAAAACATAAATTACAAAATACTTAACATCTTAAAACAGAGAGAACATTTCCAATTTACCTTTACATAAAAATTGAGAGCCAGCATGAACGTGTGGGGTAAATTACTTACCACGTCTGCTCGGCCATCACTGAATCATGAGCGGTAGGAGATCGTGGGTTCGATTCCTCACCGTGACGCTCTGATTTATATGACTCACTATTGATCATGTCATACTCGCTTCGGCGTACAGTATGACGTGTGAAGTGGCTGGAATTTTCTACCGGGGGATTAAAAAAGGGCTTTAGGGATAGCAAAAAGGGCCTAAGTGATGGCCTAATTGCTAGGTTTGAACAAGTGGTTCGTCCTACCCGTCTAGTACTAGTACCTAGGACCTTACTACTACTAATTATACTAAGATTAGAGGATGTGTCAATTGAGGTTTATGTCATCTCTCTAAACCAATCTGCTGACATTGATGCATAATGTTCATTTTATATTTATATATATTTGCTGACATTGGTCAACATAGTAATAAGGTGTCCCTTATTAATTTAAGATTTTTCGTTAGTTTTATTATAACTAACTGCTATTATCTAACAGGAAGGGTCTTGTTTGTGATCATTTTGTTATAATCATTTTCAAAGGATCTGCTCAGGGTGTAAGTCATAAGCATTTCAGTTGCTAATGGCTTGTATGATGGACATATTGTTTAAAATAATTAATCCTCCCAATTTGATTTAAAGCTATCTTTCTAATTGTAACATTGATTGAGGGCCTGACATTCAAATACAAGGTGGTCTAAAGACGTTTAACCATAAAATAAAAATGAACGCACATTTCTTTCTTTACCAACATCACGATAGATGTTTATCCTGACATTGTACTAAGAATGTTACAAGCATTTTTAGTGTTGTGAAATTCTTTTAAGATGAATAATTATGTTAATAAATATACATATTTAAATTATATCCTCTTTCCTTGAAGTTTTAGTGTAATTTGGATTTACAATAAAATGGCTAATAACATTTTTACACAAGTACTCAAGAGCTTACAAGCCACTTTTAACTTATTTTAGATTTATTTTTTTAAACTCATGTCTTGCATTATGCTGCTTAGCATATTGACTGTTCACAAATTTAACCTTGCTGTTCTGATAAGCTTAAAAATCTTATGATTAACAATTATATGTTAAAGAAGAATCAAGTTGGTCAATACGCTTAAGGCATATGTTTCTCTCTACTGGAATTAAAATTTTTTAACACCCAACATATCCTGTTCAATTCCTGGAGGGGTGAGATATATTCCACACAATTGGCCTCGCGTACGGAACATAAGAATTTTATCTTACCCTGATATAAAGTTTAAGCTCAGAACAGTAAAACGAAAAATATAATTAAAATAATTGTAACTATAAATATTTTACTTGCAGTTTTAGTAAATTTGAACCATATGTGATGAATCAGTTTTTTTTCTTTATCAATATACATATGTATAATTTATTGGTGTTTATTTATTGTAAGCAAATAGACATATTGTATTATATTGCAAATAAATATTATATTATTTAGGGATGAATTGACATTAACACCAATAAATTAATTTTTTAAGATTTTATATTGTGAACAGTTATTTATTATTATTATTATTAAGAAGCTAATGGTTTTTGTTTTTATTTTGTGACATTGTAAAGTGCGATAAAAAAAAAAAAAAAATAGCCTTTATCTTGTAAAATATCATTTTATTTCGGTTATTATAATTTTTAGGAGATATAAGGTTCCTAAGTGATGGCCTAATTGCTAGGTTTGAACAAGTGGTTCGTACGACCCGTTCTAGTCGGAAGTAGGTACTTGACGACTACTACTACTACTAACAATGAGAAATAGACAGAAAAAAATAGGCTCTAGCGCCGGGACTCGAATCGGGGTTAGAGCGCTATACTGAAAATATAAAGGTCCGTGGTTCGAGTCCC
>KZ651101.1:1307124-1318316 GCA_001010745.2 Gerris buenoi | reverse complement strand
TTTTTTTTTTAAATTTTGTACTTTTATTTTTTACTAAGTGGAGTGGGTATAGGGCACTGTCTGGACATAGTGCTAACTTATTCTTAATTCTCTGGAGGTAAACAGCTACATGTCCTATGTCCATATAGTGCTCTTTACCTCCCCAGCATGTTGGTTCATAGTGCATTTTCCAACTGGCTAAATCCGTGAGTTTTAGTCTTAGAACATAGTGCTTTGTACCTCTAAAAAAGCAAAAAAAAATTAATAGGAAACTGTTAAACCTCAATTTTGTAAAAAATGGAGATAGTGCCCTTTACCTTCGATACACATAATTATATATGTTTGAAATCCCTTTGTCAACAAAATACGTTGGATTGCGGCTCTGCCATCGGTTTTATAATCCGCCTCATATTCTTTAGTTCTACCAAAAAAGTTAACAGACCACCAATTGAATCCGAACAGAACTTATTTTCGATTATAAGGTTTGCATAACCTTAAACTAGTTACTAATTAAAAAGGCTATAAGGACTCCTTAAATTCATACAAATTATGAAAAACTTTGTTTGCATTGACAGAAGGTTTGGAAGCCAGAATTATTGTATCTTTCTTCTTAGATATAATGGCTGCATCCCAGCCTGCCGTTAACGGTCCAAAATAATCAAATTCTAATTTGTCCCCAACGTGAAGAATGCATTTGCGTTGTTCGCCTTCTAAATTAATTTTTGATAACTCTTCAGCCAACCTGAAAATTCTAATATCAGGTTTCATGATGTTGACTTCATAGGACGTAATGACAAAATCAAAATATCTATGGATTTTCAGTGCTTTTAATACACTGTGTAATCGGGGATCAAAATTTGATATGACACCGATGTTTATTTGTTTGGATTTCAAAGAGTCCAATGTTTCAAGACAGCTTTCCGCCAAGTCCCATCCTTCATCAGAACTAAAAATATCAATAAGCTTATTTGCAACAGGTTCAAGATTTTTTTCAGAATAAGCGTTCCCTTCGTGGGTCTTCATAAAAGTTTGAAAAACTATATCTTTCCACCAATTTCTCCATCCAATCGAAGATGAACCGAAATTAGGGTGCCCTTCGTTCATTGTTACCCAAGACTGTTTGAAACCATTTTCTAATTTGGACGCATCAGATTCAATGCCAAAATTCGAAGCAATAGCTGAGTATATTTGTCCAACAGGGTACCTCAACTTTAAAAGGGTTCCATTGGCATCAAAAGTAATCAGTTTATACATAACTTAAAATATCAGCAACATATAGAATAAAAACTTTTCCAATTTTTAAAAACTGCTCCAATAAGGAATCACTAGCAATAATTTACATATAATTCAAGCAATTATACTTCGATTTTTCAATGAAAAGCTTTTTAAAGACGAGTTGAAGAAAAGAAAATCTTAAAAGATTATCAACAAAAATTACAATTCTAATCAAATCACACAATTAATACTTGATAATAAATAATAAAATTACGTAGAAACATGAAGCTTGTAACAAAATCTGACTCAAGTTTCCATTGTTCTCACTTCTTACTCTTACACTAGTAATTTATAGTAGAGTGAAACATTCAATAATCTTGGATATAAAGTTAAAGTGGTATAAGAATAAAGTTATTAAGTTATCGATAAAATTTAACGTAAAAAATATTTGCGTCAAATAATAACTGTATTTTCTCAGCTGTTCGTTGTCAAATGCTTTGTTGGAACGAGTTTTTCAAACCTTTTTGAAACCTCCGCTATTTGTGCCACTTCCTGAAAATCCGTGTTTTCTCGAAAAAATATTATTTTTTAGTTCCTAAACTCTTTGAAAATGTTTCTTTTATTTTAGTTATATTTCTGTTGTCAGTCTAAAGTTATTTTGAGTCGGAGCTGAATTAGAAGTTTTTATTTTGTTTTTGTCCAAGTTGAAGATAAAGCTATGGCCAGTCCGAGGACCAGAAGAGTTCTTCAGGATTTAATGATGAAAAATCACAATTCTGTATGTTCTAGTTTATGTTGCTATTTTTTAAAATAAATATTGGTCGTTATAATTGTTTTCGGTTTGTCTGATTTGATTTTATTTAATCAAACATCTGTTTGATTATTACCTTTACGTGTCCTTAATTGTTTCTGTTAACTTTTGCCTTGAACTATTTATCGAATTTGCATGTTTTTAAATTAACAATCTCGCCTGATTAACGTTTCTTTTGTTTATCAGAAATGTTTCGAGTGCGGTACACACAATCCGCAGTGGGCTTCTGTTACATATGGAATCCTTATTTGTTTGGAGTGCTCAGGAAAGCACCGAGGCCTTGGAGTTCATCTTTCATTCGTCCGGTCTATTTCTATGGACAAATGGAAAGATATCGAACTTGAGAAAATGAAGGTAGGTTGACAGTCTTATTAAATAACAAGGAAGTATATTTGTGACCTTTTTGTCTACTTCCAATTAAAAATTAGATCTCTAGCTGGTTAACTCCTATGTTAACCAGCTAGAGATCTAATTTAAAGGAATGGGTAATTTCTATGTCAAATACATGTTAATAATAGCGTTCTACATGAACAAAGGAAAATTAACTTAATATCGTATGTCCATGGGCATTTTCTTATGTTATGATGAAAGATTATTAAAGAATTGCCATTGTATGGCCAAATTTGCCTGCGACGCAGAGTAGTGATATTATATGTTATATGTATAGTTAACCTTGAGAACAATGCCCTTTTGCCTCTGAGTTCATAAAATTAATTTTAGGGTAACATTATTTATTCATATAAAGTGTATAAAAATAGAGTTTATTGTTTTGTTTCTTTCCACACAGTCCAATATTATATACTGAATAAGAAATTCATTCGGTAAAGTTGAAATTATTGATTACCTTGTCTAGATGTTAATGTAAAAATGAATAAATAGGATTCTTCAAATTAAACTAATTTTTGACCAAAAGAAGTCAGTTTTCAAAATAAAAATAAATGTGCAGTATTATGCCCACCTATTTCTAGTTGTCCAGTTGACTTCGGTTTGTAAATAGTGTGTTCTATTTTACAAGTGCAGTAGAATTCTTAAAATCCATTCTAATTGGGACCAAGGCCTGTTCGGATTTCTGAATTGTGTGGATTAATTATCAGGGTTTCTGCTATTATAGCTTATTAAAATGTACAAAATTTTTCCAGATATACTTTTTAGGTATATTTCTATGTTTTTATGCGAGAAATAACCAGAATCACTTTAAAAAAAAAAAGAAATCAAGAATAATTATGGATAATCAATACAAAGAAACAGTCTCTCCACGGAAAATAATACTTGTCTATTTATCAAAGCAGCTTTCGGCTAATCACCTCTAATCATCTGTGCCGATTTTGGAAGAACTAGAGTTACTTTATAAAAAATATATTTTGTGGGCAAGTCATATGATGTTGGAGACTAACATAAGTATTATACTCCGTGGAGAGACTATTTTTTTGTATCATTAAGATTATCTGCAACATCCCTCTTATTTCTTAAATTATGAATAAGATAGAACATCAACAAATATTTTTTAATGAAAGTGAAAGAATTTTCACCTCTACTAGGAACTACCAAAAACAGAACTTATATAATGTGTTCATGTACAATTATTTACTGGTATTAACATATCACAGAAATATTCTTTTGTTTTATATACTAGGTATGCTTTTCAAGTACTCTTGGTATACTTTCATACATTCTTCATTTTCTCTTTTCTTTTTTTCCCCTCCTAAATGTTATGATAATTATCAGGGTTTGGATTTCTGGGGTTCTACTGTATAAAAAATGTATTTTGTTATTCTTTTCGTCCAACTAAATATTTACTGTGATTTCAGGTTGGAGGAAATAAGAATGCAAGAGATTTTTTTGATACTCAAGATGACTGGGATGAGACAGCTCCTATCCAGAAGAGATACAATTCTAGAGCTGCGGCTCTCTACAGAGATAAGGTTAATTTATTATCATAAATAATAACTATTATTTATTTATATTAGTGTATTGTTTACCAGTTATTTTTATTCTAATTGCTTTGTTTCTTCTATTTTCAAAAGCGTTCTTATAAATACTTTTATTGTAGAGCTTCAAGTGGGCAGTTTTTGTGTGAATTATATTGCTTACTTCAAAATTGGAATTAGAGATACTAAAATTGGAGTATCAATCTGATATGTCTAGGACAATAATCTTATATATCATTAAATTGTACTACATACATTATGTTCACAAACATTCAAATTTTAATTTTGATATAGTATAGTACAATAGAACCTCAATTATCTGTCTCCCAATTCACCCTCTTTCTTTGACATGATGCACCCAGCATGTGAACATGAAGGCACTGTCTGTCAATTATTACTCTTAAAACATTTCCTGGATGAACCAAGATTCTTTTAACTCTTGACAGAGTTTTTGTGCTCCTATTTAAAAATAAAAGCAACATGTCACTTTCTTCCCTAAAATTTTCCTCTTAATCGCTTAACCATTTTTTTAGACAGTTTATTTAGTCAAATTGACTAAATAACTATGAAGACAAAGGGTTGTTTAATCCAATGTACTTTGGGTCAAAGGAATATCACACTTCTGTTTATATAAGGGGAGTAACAGTCAAGAACATTCTGTACACCTTCTTTAGATTGTTAATCCTCTCTGTTTTCTTTATAATGGGGCTAACAATCTAAAGAAGTGCCCAATTTTCTAGTNAAAGCAAAAAAAGAAAATCATTATTTGTAAATTGAACCTGGATACATTAATGTTTCTATTTCCTTGCTGATTCCCAGTCTGTAAAACAAAGAGTTGAAATAAATTGTGATTTTCAATGTTTTTATGATTTTATTATTGTTACAGAGAAAGTGATGTAGTCTGAAGTGTTTGTATGCAAAATAACTTATTATTTTAGAATATTAGGGGCTAAAAAGGTTGTCTGTCTTAATGAAAATCTCTTTTGTAGCAATTGATTCTTTCAAATTTAGAATAATAGAAACTAAAACTGGAGTACCAATCAAGATGTGTTTAGGGCAACAAAGCGAAATCTCCTGCAAAAAGGGTGCACCTTCATCAATGAAAATACTGTAGTTAGCTATAAAAATTGTTTATTATACATCAAATATAATAATGCCTTAAACTTAGGTCTGATTAAAAAATATAGGTTTGTTCCAACCACACTTCAAACTAGTTTGAAATTGTCCGACGCATGCGCATTAGCAACAGGAGTTCACTTTTGGTCCGATGCGCTTGCGTCGGACAGTTTGAAACTAGTTTGAAGTGTGGTTGCAACAAACCTTATGTGTACTAATACACTGCATTTATGTTCAGATCAAGAATATCCTGGTTCATGTTAATTTATTTCTTATTACATTCATTTGTTATGCACTTTAATGCATCATTTGTTGTGTTACATTAATTTATTTTCAGCTGTGTTTGTTTACTTCTTATTCCTTCACACATTAAAATAAATTGACAATCTGTCAATTTAAAAAATAATATTTTAGTTATTTTGAAAAATTATGAAAAATTAAAAAAAAAAATAATAATAATATGATCAATAAAAAAAAAATTAAAAAAATAAAAAAATAAAAAGAAAATCCGTTAAGAGCTATTCCAGTATGTTGTTTATTATAATTTGTTATTAACAGTCATAGTATTTGATTTTATATTGCTTCTTCTCATATAAGAAGAATTCTCTCTTGTTTGCTATGTTGTCTTTAGATATTTTATTACCTCAATGATTTAATTATTTATTCGATAACTCAAAATTTAAATGTTGGTTTTATTTTGGCTTTAGAAATAAAAACCAATGAATTTTTATATAAGTTCTTAATTAAAATATTATCCATAATAGAATGAAGATATACACACATTTAAATAATAATAACATTTTTATATAAGTGATGTTCTTACTAGTTGATAGAATATGTATATTTATAAAAAAAAATTTCTACTTGCAGATAGCCACTCTGGCACAAGGAAAAGATTGGGACATTAATTCATCTTCTGCCAAAAATCATTCTAGCTCATACCTCGGCAGTTCGTAAGTAATTTTTTATTTACCTCAGCACTTCTTACAGTGAGGAAGTGATGTACACTAAAATTGACTCAATTCTAACAACTCTTTGTTTTTATGAAAATAGATGAGTTAAAATTGAATTATTTAATATGTATATATAATTAATTAATTTTGTTTCAGCAATGGCAACGACACTGGGTACAACAGTGGGAGTGGTGATGGGGGTGCTAGCTACAATAGTGGTGGATACAGCAGTGGTGGCTACAATAGTGGTGGTTATAGCAGCGGAGGTTTTAACAGCCCAGGTTATAATAGTTCTGGAGGGAGCTACAACAGCACTGGTGGAGGTGGTTACAGCAGTGGGGCAGGCTACCAGAACTTCAGTTCTGAAGAACTTTCAAACGAAGTGAATTCATTCTTCTCTCGGAAACAAGCTGAAAATGCTACTAAACCCAAGTAAGCTGAAGTTTGAATACTTGGTTTGTTTTTTTTTATAAGTTTATAATGGTAGTTTTGTAATAGTTATGGATTTATCAATCAATCCAGTTTATAAAATATTAAGACAAGTCTATAAGATATTAAGTAAAACTCATGGCTATTTAGTCGGTTATAAATGTCCATTTTAATTGACAACTCCAACTGACTGTTTAGGCCACCAGTAATTATATCTGTTAGTTTTAAATTTGTCTTTTAATCTGGAATGAGGTAATGAAATTAATTAGACTGCTGCCTGACTTCTACTGGATCCTTAATTAGATTTGGCAGCCATTACTCTCTTTCTTCTTAAAGCTTCAATGGGTGTCAAATCTAATTAAAAACCTGCACCAGCCCTTCTACCTCCTTAGCACAGCTCAGTGTAGTGCAGTCGCTTTACTAGGATGGACTTGTCCACTTCTTACCTTTAGTAAGCCACTCCGAGTTCATCTAGGGACGCTCTGTTCCCTAGACACTTACCATCTTAGTGACAGTGTAGTGCAGTCACTTTACTAGGATGGACTTGTCCACATCTTACCTTTAGTAAGCCACTCCGAGTTAATCTAGGGACGCTCTGTTCTCTAGACACTTACCATCTTAGTGACAGTGTAAAGTTGTGATAGAAGGCGTTTGTTTTCACCTCTTGTGATCCACACGACTTCTTTTGATCCACACAACTCTTCTTGATCCATAAGACTGGTTTGGAGAGCTCCATTGCATCAGGGAAGTGCAGCCTTCACCGGACTTCGCCTCACACTACCGGATTTCATCTCAACACGGTTCTATTTACCTCTTCCATATTAAATTATAATTCATGTCAAATCTAACAAACTTTATTTATTATATTCATTCACACCGCCTTAATAGTTGTCTATTTATTTACCTAATTTTTCACCCCTTTTATTTTCCTCCCTCAGTAGGTGGTCCTTTGAAATTCAGCACCTGCCATAAGCACAGAATTTGAGGTGCCAACCCTTTGCCCTCCGTCTGGCTTAACACTGACATTAATGATAAAACAAGGTTAACAAAATAAACTAAACAAATTTAAACCCTATATTCCTCCTCTTTTAAGACCAATATTAAATTTCTGGCACAAACTTTCAAACGCAAAATTTTTTAGCAATAATTACACAGACGACATAGCATCTCACCTTGCCCAGGATCTTCACTGGTGGGTTGTCTTTGTCCTCAACCATAAAATATTAAGAATAAGTCAAAGCTTTTTGGTTCGGTTACAAGTTCATTGGAGTTGACAATTAAAAAAAAACAAAAAAAAACTCCAACTATGTCAGTGACATAATCAAAAGCAAAAAAAGAAAATCATTATTTGTAAATTGAACCTGGATACATTAATGTTTCTATTTCCTTGCTGATTCCCAGTCTGTAAAACAAAGAGTTGAAATAAATTGTGATTTTCAATGTTTTTATGATTTTATTATTGTTACAGCAATGTGCCACCCAGTCAGGGAGGAAAGTATTCAGGATTTGGTTATACTATGGATCCACCCCCTCGCAGTGCTTCCCAAGAATTCTTTGATAACGCTATGAGCTTTGGCCAACAGGTGGGTATTAATTATTGAGAGTTTTGAGTTATTTAAATTATTAGTTTTCAATATTATGCTAGTATTTTGGAACTGAATGCTTACCCCCTATTAGTAATACTCTGTACTTACATAATAGGTGGGACCACAAATTATACCGTAAGTCAAAAAATACGTAAGGTTCGGAATGTACTTAGATAAAGTCTTAACTACAGTCTGTGGCAAACAAGAGTTAGTGCGTTGACAGCACGGGAAATTGAGTGACACATGAATATTACACTTTTGTTTTATAAGGGGAGTACCAGTCTAAAGAAGAACATTCCTTAAACCTTATTTTGATGGTTACCCCTCTGTTTTTTCATAAGGGAAGTAACGATCTAAAGAAGTGCCAACTTTCTCTGGTTTTCATCTGGTTTTTTTTTTTCCAGAGTGAGCAATATTGTATTATTTTTTTTGTTATTTCTAGGGTTGGAGCATGTTTTCCAAGTCTGCAGCCAAAATTGTATCTAAGACAGGCGAAGGAGCTTTGAAAGTTGGATCGATAGCAGGACAAAAGGTTGCTGAACTAAGTCAGAGTGTTTCGGACAAGGTTCTTTTTATTGCTTTTAATTTTAAGTTTGCTAAAATAGGGAAACAGTTTTCCATCGATAACAATATGTATTGACAATATAATTCCTTTATTATCGAAAGATTCTAAAGTTGTTCAAAGAAATACCTTTATCTTAAATAAGGGTGTTAACTTACTTAAACGGAGTAACTAACTAGAGCTGGCTAAAGATTCTCCCTTACTAATAATGTAACAGAATAAAATAAGTTTACTTAATACGGTTCTGTGCTGAAAAAAATTCCAAGAAATATAGATGCCTATACTAGTCTTACAAATAGTGTTTATTTTGACAGCTCAGACTGGCCAATCTATATGAGGGAAAAAAGAAAGCCATTAGGCCTGTAGGATGTAGGAGGCACTCTGCCAGTAAAATTTTTATTTGCCTAGTTGGTCATAATTTCTATACATCAAAACCATGAGTTCTTACTGACTTTTTTTTGATATTGCTATGCTGTCAGAGTACAATCTAATTCTTAGACCAATATAACATAATCTTTCACTTTCATTTCTTAAGATAATGTTAATAATGATTATTTCCTAACAAACATAAAGAATTCCTTTCAATTGTTTTTTATCATTGACCTGTACTGTAATATGGACTGTAGCTCTGTAGTTCTATGATATTTTTAATGCACAGGGTCTGAAACTATGAAATAATTTAAGTACTGGTAGATTACGAGTACACTTGTTAGCTCATTCACAGCTAATTATCTCCAAATGAATTAACTCATTCATGGCTGTTAGGGAGTTAATCATATTATATTGAGAGAATCTTTTATACCTTTAGATGATAAAGGAAGACTACATTTTTGTTATTAAATAGGTGATTTTTTTTAAAGATCATTTTTAATTATTATTTTACTTTTCATATGTACATTAGTTTATTTTTATATTTTTTTTGTTTTATTATTATTTTTTTTATAAATATATAACTTAATAATATAGACTTATTTTCATATTATTCTTAGTTTAAAATTTTAAAATTATTTTATTTATCAGTAAAAAATTAAATCACATAAGAATCTGTGATGTTTAAACTATTTAATATAATCAAGTCCCTTTACTTAGATTTTGCATTCATTTTCAGTTTTTATTTAGTTCATTTTTATTTAGTTATCATTTATTATAATTTTTGTTTGGTTTCTTATTTTTATTTTTTTTTGAATATTTATATAGGCTAAAGAAGGGACGCTATTAGATGGTATTACTTCGAGAGTTTCTGGAATTGGCTCTAAGGTAAATTATTTTTTGGAATCGAGGTGACGGTTATTTTTATTTTATGTTAATTTTTTCCCCTCTACACATTTTAATTGTGGAAAACGTGAAATTATCGCAAAACAACATTTATCAAAAGAAAAAAAAAGCACTTGAAAACGTGAGAAATCTCTCGTAAGAAATAGCTTGAAGTAAGAATATCTGCTTTTTTATTTTATTTCTTTAAAAGTGTGGTAAAGCTTTTTTATTATTTATCTATTTTAAAGATTATATTTATGCTAATTTTTATATTTGCTTTTTCTATATTTTATTTATTTAGAAGTATCATAATTATTCTTTCATTTATATCTCTACGGCCTTAAACCTGGAAATCCATAGACATGCGATTTTTGGTCAAGCAACGAGACCGTAGATGCCAATTGTCTAGCCCATGTCTAGCCGTTGTCTATAGACAAATCGCTAGACACATCTCTGAGACCAAAATTGCACAACATGTCTACTGGTGTGGACTAGGCTTTACATATTTTATATAAGCATTACTTTACTGTCATACTCATATTCTTAGTGTTCTTTTTTTGTTTTTTTTATTAAATTATACTGAAAAGCTCAAAGTAGTGATAAGATATAAAATCTCAATATTTTCCTGATTATACTTAATTTTCATTCTTCTTTATGTTTAATTTATTGTACATCTCAAATTGGTGATTTTATCTGATTATTGTTACTTTTGCTATTTCATATTTACTTTGGACTAACAGTTATTATTTGTACAAGACTTTAACCAAAGTTTAAGTCCTTGCAAAACAAGAAATATTTATTGTTGTATCAAGGTGTAATTCATTTTGTAATAATTTAAAGCAATAAATTAGGGGCTGTAAGAAAATTGTAGTTTCTGAAGAATTTCTTTCTTCATTGTATTTTTTTTATTTTTTTTATTGATTAAAAGTAATTTATTTTTTTAAATTACTTAAATTGTAAATTGGCTTTTAATATTTGTTTTAGGGTGTGGATAGTCTATTTGAAATACAGTAGTCGCCGCTTAATGTGATCACTTTGGGACCAAGGCCTAGTGATCACATTAACCGACTGATAATAATAAGCAAAATCTCATTGGTTAAGCTTTCACTGTGTTTTTATTGGATCAAAATATAAATATAAATAGATAACACTGGAAAATTCCGATATTCCCGCTAATAGCCATTAGCCGCTGAAGCGGATGGGGAAAAAAATAAAAATAGGAAAAAAACTGTTTATTACGTACACATAGAGAAGACATGAGGTTTACACATTAGAAAATAAACAATTAATTGAAATGACACTAAACATATTTTACATTTCTTTCCTTAATTCTCCTTACATTCTTTTCTCAGAAACCAT
>KZ651101.1:1281882-1292558 GCA_001010745.2 Gerris buenoi | reverse complement strand
TGAAATTTTTCTAATTTTACTTTTGCTTCCGTCACGGATTCATTTGTAGTAATAGCACTAGCTACCCTCTTGCTTTCTGAAATGAGGGTAATGCTATAAGATTACTCACAGCATTTTATTCATTATGTTCCCTTCTTTATTTATTTATACGTCTGATTTTCTATTGGAAACAGTGCAATTAATAGATTCCTTATTGGAGAGTGACTTAATTATGAGTACATTAATTTGCTATCAGTTCTTATAATATTCAAGCCCCTATCTTCTGAATCCCAGCAGCCTTTCAGTCTCTTATTAGTTTATTTTTATCCTTCATTATTACCACATAATATTTGTTTGATTTTTTTCTAGAGTTCATTACTGCATGTGATGCTGAAAGAGTTGCCTTTATCTTCAGGTACTGTGAGAGTGAATGGAACCTTATCCTACGCATCTCAGGAACCCTGGCTGTTTATAGGATCTATTAGACAGAATATATTGTTTGGACAGGACTTTGATAGAGATAGGTACAGGCAGGTTGTTAAAGTCTGTGCACTAGCTACAGACTTTGAACAGCTTCCACATGGAGATCAAACACTTATTGGAGAAAGAGGTGTTTCCCTCTCTGGTGGACAGAGGGCAAGAGTCAGCTTGGCTAGGTTTGTACTATTTCGTTTTATATGCTTTCTGAATCGCTGTTAAAAATTTATAGTGAAATATTTTATATTGACCATTGTTATGAGTTTATGAGGCACATCCAGAATGTAAGTGCAATCTATGAGCATATTCTACTACTTCTCAATATATACTACAGTCTGTTCTAAACAAGAGTTAGTGCGTTGACAGCGTGGAAAATTGAGTGACACACAGATTGGCCAACCTCTCTGGGGGAAAAAATAAAGCCACTAGGTCTGTGGGTAGGGGTGGGGCAGTGTTTATCCAGAGGGCCTCTCCCCTCCACTAGAGACATTTATCTTTGCCTAGTTGGCCCGACCTTTTGTCCAGGAAAATCTGAAGCTCTCATTGGCTCCTCACCCCATTTGCTAGTTTTTCCCACGCTGTCAACCCACTAATTCTAGTTTGGCGCGAAGACTGTAGAAGAAAAGACCTAGATAAAAAAAAGAAGCTTCTTCGATGAACATCATGAACACAGCTTGATGAAAACAATCATTAACATAACGTAGCATAACAGAAAGTGATTGTTGTTATTACCCTTATCATGGTTTTTCTAATTAAAAGTGGAGGATAAGGAGATGTCCTTACTTCATAAAAGCAATGACAAACATGTAGATGCCACTATTGAAAATGTGTAAAAATAAAGACCGGTTTTGACTACACATACATACAGTATACTGACGATGACCGTTTAGTTGAAACCGATCAGTATTTTTATATATTTCTCTAATGGTTTGACAATATAGTGATTATAATTTTTAAGAATCTTTACCTATTTGCCTTAATTTTGTTTTTAATTATGATTGTTATTTTTTATTTATTTATTTTTTACATATTATATGTATATTTTTTCTTATGAGGAGTAGATGCTGGGTTACTACCTTTTTCTCATGTAGTTATGAATCTTAAACCTGTGTCACTAATTACATGAATTGTTCTGTTTGATAAAGTTCCTAAAAACAAGAGAGCAAGTTAATTTTTTTTAAAAAAAAGGCTAGCTGTATCTAAGGCAAGCCTAATGGTATTCTGCTGAAGTAAAATCTAAAAATAGTAAAATATCACCAACTTGTGTTCCTCAATGTTTTCAAGACTAATGAGCTATGTGTATTTGTTGTAGCCGAGACTTATACACAGAAGAAATAAGCATCTGCTCTACCGCCCAACCACGTTCTTCCCTGGGGTCGCCATGGGAGAGATGACAGAAGATAGTGATGGTGATGGCTCAGAGTCAATATGTGATGCTGACATGTCACACTGGGTCGACATCCTTGATAAGATTAAGTTAGAGAAGGCTAAAATGGATGAACCTGGATATTCACCAGTTCTGCACTACGGATATAAGGTAAGCCTTCCAAAACCTCACACTATACTCTATCATTTCCCTACTTAGCAACCTTTGCTCGGTTTTTGTAGACACTATATTACTGAAAATGTGATTTATGTCTTAATTATTTATTAAATCTTGAATGCCATGTTGGCAAATCATATAAACCCAACAAGTAAATTTTATTAGTTTATTAACCTTTTCACTCCTGACGAGTCTGATCTAAATAATTTGGGACCTTCACTTTACTCAACAGTCCTACCTTGTGGAATTGTTTAAAGGTGCGTTTACACCTGACATTTATGTCAGACAGAAATCTCAGTAGTGTAAACACCAAAAAATGTATGTCTGAGATTTATGTTTCTACTCTCAGCTAAAAGTGTCGACACTTCTATAACAATAGATGTAAACACCGATTATTATATTTTTCCTACATTTATTGCAAATGTAAGCATTGCGAGAACTGTCAGACATATATCTACGTCATAAATCTCAAGCAATTTCTCTCAGATGTAAACACTCAAAGCAATTTCTGTCTGACACTTGACATTTATTGCCGGAGAGAAGTCTCAGGTGTATACGCACCTTTACACCTTTGCACCGCTTTTTTCCTTACTTTCTAATGTTGGTCTAGATTCCTTCAATGCTTATGATAAGTTGAATTATGTAATATAGAACGTATTAGGAATTGAGTTATTCAATATTTTTATATCTAGCCTGTTTTAAAATGGAGGCTAGGTTGGTTTGAGAAGGATAAAAAACTCAAATCTTTAAAGAAAGATCTTGAAGCAAGAGATTTACCATCTGTCAAGGGGAATGTCCTCGAAAGATACGCCATGCAATTCTACTAGAATTATTTATTTTTTTAAATAAAATTATGGAAGAACTCGGTAAAGATGTCATACAGAATCACTAGATAGGATAAAAAAGAAGAAAGAACTTCACTGCAGGAAATAATTTGTAGTTGGGTATTATCCTTATCTTCTATCATTTTTTTTTCCTATTAATATTGAGGATGATAAGGGTGGGAGCCTAGTTACAAATAAACTACAGTAAACATTAACATGATAGCAAGATGGAATAACAAGAAGTCACTGCATTAACAACAAAGAAATCACAACAAAGGGAATAACTGTGAGGATCATAATGGTGAGGGCCTAGCTACAAAATAGCTACATAGAACATGGCTGAAACTGTTATTCTTGTTTTGATGTTTTCTCTTTAACAATTTTACATATATTCAACTTGTTGTAACATATGTGGAGGTTAATTATTCACATATTTTGTGTTGACTTCTCCTTGCCTCTTAATTGATAAGAATATCTAGTTAGGTGTTTGTATTGTGGGGAAGTAGTAGTAAAAAGTTTTAGTTTTTGTAAAATGAAAGGTTACAAATTATAATTTTCTCAGATTTATCTATTTGGTATAATTAAGCTGTATGAAATATGTTCAGTAAAATAAATATAAACATTAAGTTTATGAACACCAACTTATATTTTATGATGATTTTTGTGTTGATGGATATTGTAGGTGTGAGAAATAATACAATTTATGACATACTGTTAAGAAACCTTTCGACCCTCTCTACCTGTAGTCTTTATTTGCTATAACAAACCAAGTATTGTTTATCAATTAACATTCCTATTATTACAACTTAATTTTGGTTTGGTTTGTTATAGCAAAGAAAGACTGAAGATGACCTTGGAGAGGGTCCAAACGCTTCTTAACAATATGTCACAAATTGTATTATTACTCACACCTACAAAATCTATCAACAAAAAAATCGGTTGAGGTAGCGTATCTGGGGCATCACATATAGAAAACCTGGCAAAAATAAGGGGCATATAATTAAAGTGTTTCTGTATATTGATAAAAAATTGTATTATTTATGGATACTTTTATTTCGTACTCTCTTGAAAAACCTGATTCGCTAAATCGAAGCCCAGTTAATCTACGACAGATACATACGCCCAAGATTTGCAAAATCGACCTGTATACAGCTGTGTTTCAAAATTGAGGACTGAAGATGGAAAATATATTAAGATAAAACTTATGAAATGAAGAAGTATCCATAATTGGTGCATTTTTGATCAATCTACAGAAAATACTTTAATTATATGTGCCAATTATTTTCATTTCTATACATGATGCCCTAGATACGCTACCTCAAACCAAAAATCTTCATAATATAATATGTTTGTGAATGTAATTCTCCGTATATTTATACATAGGATATTGTTTAATATTTGGTTGTTTGATGATATTGGCCTTACACGTTGAGGATTACCTGTCAGGTAATCCTGTACAAGGTGAACCAGAGTGTGTTTGCTATCATAACTGTGCAGTTCTGTTATAACTTGATTGCACGAACACTCCAATTTATCTGTCAGGTATACTTTATCGTCTATGGCCAGCTTTACATGTAAATATATTTATTGACATATGTGTATTTATTTGTGCTTGTGTTGCAGTGTATGGGGTGTGGCGAAGAGCCGATCAGAGGGCTTCGCTGGGAGTGTAAGTCGTGCCAGGATAGAGTGATTTCTTCATGTTGCGATTGCCTCGTTAGTTTAGTATCGAATCCAGAACCAGTTCATCCTCCTGCTCATGTATTTCAACCTTCTCATCTCTACACCAACCCCCAGTATTCCGTTCAAGCCTTCGCAACACATAACTATCTTGATCCTAATTTTGTAGCTTGAAAAACACTGTCGTCTGTGTGTTTTAAAACAATTTGAGGTAAATATCTTTTGAATAAACCATAATATCTTTTGATTTTTTTCATTTAGGGAGCATACTAATACTAAAGGACCAACTCAAAAGGAGAATTGTATTTCAATTTTTAAGTTTTTTTGGTAGTTTTCTTACTACCGAAAGATTAAATTCAGATTACAATTATCAATAACTACGGGAGACATACAGAGAAAAATAGACCCCCGCACCGGGACTCGAATCACGGGACCTCTGTTTACCACACAGGTGCTCTTAGGAGAATTGTATATCTACAGTAAGAATAATTCAGTGATAATTGGTACATGTCATGACTTGTCCACTTACTTAACTCTAAAATATTTAGTATTTGTTGTAATTTAGTATTGTTGTATATTTACGCCAAATTTTATTTCAATTGAATATTTTATATTATTACCCTTCTACTTTTTCGTTCTTTAGTTATTTAAATTTGATTTTTTGTGATAAATTTGCGGATCCTCTTACTAAAATAAAAAAAATTGAACTAGATTTTATGAGGCAACGTTTGGGCACTACCTCTCATTCTCAAGCCTTCATTATGCTTTTGTGAGGATAATTTGTAGATAACAAATGTAAAATTTTCCGTCAAAAGTAATACCTAAGATCGGGATACTCCTCTCTTGTAATCTTTAATCTCATCAATATATGAAAGAACCATAACTTAAATATAACAATATTAACGGAAGAACTAGTAAAAAAAGATTTTAAAATTACAAAGAATGTAAAAAACACAAATCTGGTACAAATTTTAACAAAGCTTGTTATATTTAAGTTATGGTTCTTTTGTATATTGATTAGATTGAAGGTTATGATTGAGGAGAATTACGATCTTATACTGCTTTTTACGATGGAACAATCTTTTGTATCCAAATTTTACATTTAGTATCTACAAATGGCAATCCTCACAATAGCATAATGAAGCCTTGGAAATGTTATTTTAGTTTCTCTTAATAGTATAACCATACTTGTTACTATTCTGAATAGTAAAGGGATATTATTAATTATGGTTTCGGACTGAGAATGTTCTGTATAAGAAAATAGATGGGATCAGTTTTTTAAACACTCAATGGCTTATATTAAAGAATAATTCACCTTGTTAAAGGGTATAAGACCCAAAATGTTAATTAGTATTTATACATTTATTTAACTTCTCTTATATTACTATATTATATTTGTTTAGAAGATTTACAATAGTTATTACTTTAAAATGTAAGCTTGCCTAAAAGTGAAAATCAGTTTTTTTTTTTTTTTTTTTTTTTTAACTTGTAGAAAGGCAGAGCCAACCAGAGGGACAAAAGGAAACCCTCCATTTACTGCTAAACCTAGAGCAGAGTAAGTGGATTCTCTAGCAGGAACATGAAGGCAGCAAATCAACACACTGTTATTGAAAAACGGATAAACTTTTACAACTTGGCTGAGGATATCTCCGCTACCAATATCCAAGATAAGGGATTGACACATGCAACTAGTAAACATCTCTGTCTCATTCATTCCCTTCTGCTTTTCATTTAATATAGAAGGTTAAAGCAGAAAATAATGACAGAAAAATATGACTTTTTTTTATCTTTTAAAGTATTTATTTCTCTTGATCACCTATGTCATTCTTGCATTTGAATATCTGTAAAAATTGTGGATTCCAAGTTTTTTCATGCAGTTGTAGATAGGAGGTTTTTAATCATCTAACTATAAAAAATGTTATTTATTTTTGTTTTCAAGATTGAATGATAAATATTGTTGTTGAGTTATTAAGGATTTGACTTAGAATGATTATCCTCAATTAATGACAAATTAAATAAGTATTTAAATGAACAAGGTGATTAGGTAAAGAAAATATTTGAAGTACTCGTAAAGTATTAATATTTTCAAGGTTTTTTTTTAAGATCAGTACTTCTGAACTTTTATTTATAAAATATTTATAACTTAATTAATTTTCTGAATTAATCTCATATTCTCCTACTAGACTATAATTATATCAGACTGTCAATATATTATTTACTTGTGATATATATTCTATTTTGTATACAAAAAATGTTAATTAATATTAATTGTATAATTTGAAAAGAGAATATTGTATATTTGTTTTTAATTATTTTGTTACAATAAATTAAAGTAATTATTTATTCTTAAAATTTTTCTTTATATTGTTAAAATTACTGTTATAAGTCTAAAAGTTCAGATGTTTGTCCGAAGTTTTTTATTTTTATAAATACATACATATATCTTTTTTACTGGTAATTTACATATGTATTTTACTTTTGTAGTTTGATACAAATCAGGTAAAGTTGTATCTGAGAGTCTTGTAAAAAAAATCTTTAATGTTTAAAACTAAAAGATTTGTAAGCAATGAACCTGAATTGCTTTTAAATAAATAAGGAGGATTTGTTTATCTTACAAGAACTACCGCTTACATACTTCCTCTAAACCACTGTCCAAACACTTGACATATCTGGTTCAAATCCTAGAGATGAGAAATGCTTTTACCTTGTTGATCACATCTGGTAGAAGTGTAAAAATCCCTCTGTTTTACAATATCTGTGTTTAATCAGAATGTGAACAACAAATTAAATAAAGAAAATTGAAAATAAATCTTGTTTCTAGCTATAACAGTACAAGATCTGTCCTTTGCTATGTATGTCTGTTAATTTTTTTGTGATGATAATCTGGACTTAAATGTTGTTATATGATGTAACCTTACCTGATGATGTCATTACTGAAATATATATGATAAAAGTAATTATTTAATTGTACATCTACAATGGTTGTTGTATTTATTTTTTAATTATTAATCTTTAAAGTTTTAAAATAAAGAAGAGCTTATCTCAGATACTTGCTGTAGATTATTAAGAATTGATTTTCTTATCTTAATAATAAAGCTATAATTATATTCCAGTTTTAACCATCTGCAATTGGTCGGTCACCAGATTAGTTGTTTTTCAATTAATTCATCAATAATACTCTGAGTTTATTCAGTATAATTAAGCTGCTGAAATGTCTTGAAGGAATTAACTAATGTATTTTTTAAAGGAATAACTCAGTCTGTCCATGTAAATTGAAAAAAGTTTTATTGTCAAAGCAGCTTTCAGCCTTCAAAAGGCTATCATCAGTGCCTATTGCGGAAGAAAAAAAATTACATTAAAAAGATTTAGTGAGTGGCGAGTTATTTCATGTTGGAGATCGACGTGAGACTCAAACTAAATCTTTTGACTGATTTAACTTTCTTCCACAACAGGCACTGATGATAGCCTTTTAAAGGCTGAAAGCTGCTTTGGCAATAAAACTTTTTCAATTTACATGGAGTGACTGTTTGTGTTATTCCTTTAAGATTACCTCCATAGACACTCTCATATCTAGTAATGTAGTTTTCATTATATTATCTTAGACTATTTGTTGACTACTATAGTTCATTTAAATTCAGAACTCTATCTCTCTCCTGGTGATTTCCAAATCCAGAAAGTATCAATGGTTGGTTCTTCTTGGTTTAATTTCTTCTTTTACTAGTCTAAATTGGGTTTGCTTCAGAAACAATTCAGTTGATTAAAAAGATATTTATGCAGCAAATTTACACTTCTAAACCTTAGAAGATACCTAAGGATTTATTGTAGACATTTATTAACTAGGACCTTATCACGGAAATTTAAAGCTATAAATTATAATTTAAATCAAATTATAATTATTATTAACTACGGGAAACAATCAGAGAAAAACAAGCTCCAGCGCCGGGATATGAATGAGCTTGTTTTTCTCTGATTGTTACCCGTAGTTAATAATAATTATAACTTGATTTAAATTAAAATTTAATCTTTCCGTAGTATGAGTACTACCAAAATCGTAAAAAAATGAAAAGCTATAAATTATTAAAACAAAGTTTAATATACATAGGGACAAATCCAGGCCAGAGGACTAATGAATTAAAACATTTACTTAAAGGAAGAGGAAATTGGAAATTTATGGTGGATTCAGCCAAAAGAACTTTATGGTAGTTTACTATCATGAATGATCTGGTCACAACTACTTCCACACCATGTGTATATGAATTTGAACTCTTACAACAAAAATTATATGAATCCTCAAAAGCCGCCTTTGATAGCTCGTCTAACAAACTACAAATAGAGTTCCGAGCTAACACTAAATCTTTTATGAACAAATATAAATTCTCAGCAGTACAAACATCTTGCTCCTTCCTCAACAGCAGGAGACTAAAATCCTTTCTGATGAGCATCAAAAAAGACACTTTTATATTTCTTTTGCACTTTTATACTTATTTCACTTGAATTCATGCTGCATGGGTATATTGACACAATCAACTCAACAATGAGCTAAGGCACACATTTAGCTACATCAAGCAGGGCATGGCAGCACAAAATAAAAAACTGTGTAGCACAGTTTTTCTACACATATTGAAGTGAAGTTGGACTAAGGGTAGGAGTTCTAAAAAAAGTGTGGATGTGTGAGCTGTCTACCCTGTGTCTCAATGTAGATCTGGCCTGAGAACCACTTTAAAAAATTTGACAGAACAGTCGATCTTATGCAAAATAACCTTAACTGTTCAAATAACATTTTCTCTACCTGCTTAGCAAAAATGGTGTTATTATGTATATTTTCTACAAAATTGAGTTTAGACGTAAATTTAATGTAAATAGCACATAATGCTTTTACTTAGAAAGTGTCTCCTTCAAAATTATTGGTAAGTTTACCTTTTAGTTGATTTAGACAATGTTAATTATATAGTTAGTAGCTTAAGCAGCTTTTTGGTATTTTAGTTGTATCTAAGGCACACGGTGCAACTCAAAACAAACTGATTACAAACTCAAATCACCAACCAGTTGACTATGAGTTTCAACCTGTGTAATTCAATGGGACACCGCACACGGAGCAACTCATTACAAACTGGGTTTGCTTTCTGTCAACTCTAAAATTACTGGAGTTTCCAGTTGAGTTTGTTTTAAGTTGCTCTGTGTGCGGAGGGCCTAAGGATTATAAATAAAATTGCCAATAAAAAGATTTATGCAAAAATTGTCCTTAATTTACACTTTCTTAAGTTGGTCATATTACTACACTACATTGGATTATAATATTACATTGGTCTAGTGAACAATAAATAGAAAGTTCTACCTATAACTACACAATACAGTTGAACCTCAATTATCCGTCTCTCGCTCAACTGTCTTTTATCTGTTAAGTCCCTTAATTGTGGTTGGGCTTGATGATTAATTGAGGTTCTAATGTATATTGTGTTGTTAAATCTTTGCAAAAGTAAAGGGCACTCACTAAAAAAACAAATTAAATTAACAAAATATGAACTTCATTGAAAGCATTGAAGATATAAGGTGTTATCGCATTGTATACACTTTATAGCTGGGATATTGATTGCTCAGGAAGAATTAGATTTTTTTTTAATATTTAATATTAATTAATTAATTGTTTTTTCCTTAAATGCATCATTAGACAAAATTTAAAGAATACGTTCTAAGTTCTAATAAAAATAAAAATTACATATGGATCTTAATGTCTGTATAAAAAAGTTATAACAATAGCAGAAAATAATATTTAGGCCTCTAAATGCCTATAATTTTCATCTCTTGTTTTATTGCAGGTAATAGGACCCCAACACAGGTGAACAGTTGATTACACGAATGTTATGAGGAAAATGTCTTAAGTTTTGGTTGATGTACCTGGAAAGGTAAGGTAAACATTTTTCCAAATAAAAACAAATTTTCATTTACCCTGACCTTTTGTTCTCACATTTTTCAAACTTATTGAAATAAAAGAAAATTCCTAAATGAAATGATCTACTAAATCGGTACTAAATCGGTCGGTTTGTCGTTAATTTTTGTGAACCAACATATCTTAAAAACAGTGGCGCATTAAAGGTGTCATCTAGGGAGGGGGGATCTGACCCTGCAAGGGGTATCGGGAGTATGGAAAGCTCTAAAGAAGGGGGGGGGGAATT
>KZ651101.1:1234264-1251259 GCA_001010745.2 Gerris buenoi | reverse complement strand
ATATCTTACCAATAAACACTTTTAAGTAGAGAATAACTTTAGGTGATGAAATATGTAGAATCATTGTCCCTCTGATATCGTGGCGTTTAGTATCTACTTCTAAAAAAAGAAATAAAAATTACTTGAAGCAACCTTAAATATAAACGATAAGTCAACAAGCCTGAAATAAAATCATAGCAATAAAAATAAAAACCAGATGGGGTATTGTTAGCTCAAAGCTTTGAAACCACACATCTCTTCTATACACGAGAGCTGATAAAAATACAAAAAAAATTAAGAACTCATAAAATTTAAACAAACTTTAGATTATCTAGATAAACAAAAATTTCGGATCATGCACAATCCAAATGTAGCATTAAAAATACATTGTTTAATTTAATATTATAAATTTAGATTCTTAAATTAAATTTTATATTTTCACAAAAATAATTAAATGAATTATTATTAAATGCCCTAAATTACTTTTATTTGGGAACTTATAACAAATATTTGAAACTGGTTATTTTATTTAAAATTACTTCGTTTATTACGTAAAATTACAATTGTATTTGTAATAATTATTTTTATCTAGTTTTTAATAAATATTTATTTTGATTTAAAACTATGACATAATAGACAAACTCACAGCTACTTGTCTATTAGGGATATGGTAAGACTCAGATTTAGACTAAGTGACGATACAACAAAACGACAATACGACGATAAACAACTAAATAAATAAAAAAATTATATATTTTCAAAGGAACACTCAGCAGCTATTTTTCTATATAGTTGCCTTGAACCTTAGTACACTTTTGGTTAATAGGGTTTTTATTTTTTATATTATTTTTAAGTTTATGGTAGTATTAATAGTCTTAATAGGGTTTTTATTTTTAAGTTTATGGTAGTATTCATTCTACGGAAACCAATGTTCGTAGGCTTCCGCGGTTGCAATTATAATGAAGTTCTAGGTCTTCCGGTGGTGACCTCGTAAAGGGTGTGTGTCCCGACGTTTCGTTCCTACTGCTAGAAGCATCTTCAGGGGTGTTCATGGTGTCCTAGGTTTAAGACAGGTGTGAACCGTGAACGTCGGGACACACACCCTTTGAGATGCAGTCACCACCGGAAGACCTAGAACTTCATTATTCTACAGAAAGTTTAAATTTTAATTTAAATCAAATTATAATTATTATTAACAATGGGAGACAGACAGAGAAAAATAGACTCTAGTGCCGGGACTTGAACCACGGGCCTCTATATCTGTCATGTCATACTGACTAACTATATTTCCACTTGTTCCAAATTCATCTTTATTCTTAAAACGTTTGACTCTCTGATTTTTTTTTTCAGATCTGGGAAAACGTAAAAGTTGCTTGGTGCAAGGTCAGGGGAATAGGGTGACGACTTATGACAGTGTATCGGTGAGTATTATGGTGAAACAAAAACTGTTTCCTTAACTTCCGCTTATTTTTAGGAATATTTCAGTGCTGCCACTACACTTTGACAAATGTCCCCTATGAGTCTCGGATTCTTCCTTTCCATAGCGCTGATTTTTTTTTAAAAAAATTGAGATCCCACTTAGGGGTTTTCATCTTCTCTCCACTCAACCTACAAGTACGACTTTTAGTTGCAATCCTTCTCCCAGTAATGTAGTGAGATACCTTCAACAGTAAATATCTGTATTCTATTGAACTAATACATGATAAAGTCCAAGAGATAGGCGGCAAAAAAGTTTCTGAGTAACACCAAGCTACACTTTTTAGTATAAGTAAATCTTTAGGTGTCTTTTAAGAATATGTGGTCGGTTAAATTCGTCTGCGGCAAATAAGTTGTCTGCAAGCAAAAAATTTGAAAAAAAAAAAAAAAAAAACCGGGGGAGAGTGGCCATGTCCCGCACTTTTTAGTGGTAATGTGATTTTCATGATCCTGAGTACAAACTTAGTATACATAAATCAAGTTGATGGTAGTTTGTCACTTAACAGATTAGTTAGTAAAATATTACTCCAAATCAAAGAAGTCACCTAATTAGTGAAAATTAGGGAATTTTGTGAAATGACGTGCAAGGCTTAAAGAAGAGTCAAACTACAAACTAACTATTAAGCACTAACATTTTAAATTTATTATTCAAGCTTTAAAACTCATAAGTAGAAACCTACGATTCGTTAGAAACACCAAATTCAGGATCACAAAATATCATAATAATCACTAAATATCATCATTAAATATGATCAGTTAAGATAAGTAGTTTAGCCCATAAGTTACAAAGTATTCCTATTATGGTGATACAGTTACAGAACTAAACAGTTGTACACAGGTGAAGAGTAATCATTAGTAATAAATAAACAGAAATAAAAAAAAATACAATCAATATAATAATCAATATTTTATAAGAAGTATACACAACACAACCACATCATTTTTTGAAGATGTAACAGTAACTGAGTGAACTAACGGAAAAGTACTAAAGAAAATTGATTACTTTTTCAGAGACCATCATTAGAACAGATTCTTTGAAGGGTGTGGGAGGGGGACATCTCACGGTCATTCTAATGATGAAAGGTCTTATGTTACACTTAAAACTTTTTGTTTTTGTACAAGGAAATTAAAATCATTCAAAAAATGTCCAGTACATTTAAATTATTCTCAAACAGATTATGTATCAATAAAAATCTAAACGTTATACATTTTATTTAAAAATTTCATCATTATTATTATTATTATTATTATTATTATTATTATTTTATTTTATTTTTTTTTTTGAGGTTCTTAACTGTTAGTTATTAGCTTCTCTACAACTTCCAAATGTAAGTCTATAATTATATACTACAATGTACTATAAGTTTCATAATTATTTATCAAATTAAGAGTAATAAATAGTAACAGAAGATATTCACTTCTAGATATCCTTTATTATTATATAGTTTCAAAAAAATTTAAATTAATAAATNTAATTTTCACAAAAAAAAAAAAAAAAAAAAAAAAAAAAAAAAAAAAAAAAATTGGAAATTATAAGTTGAAACCTGCGATGAAGTTTGGTCACATACTATTAACGTTATATTATTTTATTAAGTAAACTAAAATTAATTTTTAAACATGAAAAATGTACAAATATATGTATTCTTACATGCTTTTTGTTCACTTATTCTTCATTAGAAGGGTGTTTGCAACTCTGTAGTAACCCTTGGCTATATTTCACTTAACTAGAAACAGATTCGTAAGGGGTTCTATAGACAAACAGGAAAAATGGGATCTGTAAGTGCAAGAAATTGAAAATCCCCTTGCAATCGATGTCTTAACACTAATAATAATCTGGATTTATTTCATATATGTTAAACACATTTTACACGTGTAATTTTTATTTTTATTTTCTTAATTACTAAATAATATTTCCTTATGATGTGCATTAATTTATACAAAACATAAAGAAACTATGCATAAAATATGTCTTGTGGTAATATAAACTATATACCCTTGAAATGTCTAAGCTATAATTATTTGGTAGTTATTCAATTTATAAATTTGCACAGTGACTAAGTCTCAGGATGCTTATAAATCTTTCATGGGATTCTAGTAGGTAATCTATTTTAATATACCTTTATAACTATTTCATTTTAATTCTAACAGGAAAAAGTATACAGAGTGGCCCCGATAAACTGGCTCACCCTGTTATCTCTTTTATTTTTGAAGATCTCATAGTTTCGGCGGTATCTCTCTCAACTTTGTAATTTAAAATGGTAACTTATATTTTTTAAAAAAGTATACAGAGTGGCCCCGATAAACTGGCTCACCCTGTTATCTCTTTTATTTTTGAAGATCTCATAGTTTCGGCGGTATCTCTCTCAACTTTGTAATTTAAAATGGTAACTTATATTTTTTAAAAAAGTATACAGAGTGGCCCCGATAAACTGGCTCACCCTGTTATCTCTTATATTTTTGAAGATCTCATAGTTTCGGCGGTATCTCTCTCAACTTTGTAATTTAAAATGGTAACTTATATTTTTTATATATATATTTGTTTTTCTTAAATTAGATTGCTTTTGAAAAAAATGAGGCTTGAATTAACAAAATCGGTTGAGAATTGACAGAGATATTCTGTTGTCAATATAAAAAAAATGCTAAGTATGTAAAATACTGCAATCAAAAAAATCACAAATAAACGAAATGATCTTAATTCTGTGTATTTCATTATTTAGGTTGGTTGAATATATTTACTGAACCAAAGTCAAACCTTTACTCCATTCCTATCAGAAACTGTAAAGAAAAAAGGAAGATTGTTGACACACTAATTAAAAGAGGTCATACTAACGATATTCCTGAATGGAATGGAAAGAAGGTTTGACTTTTGATCAGTAAATGCATTCAACTAACCTAAATAAATGAAAAACAAAGTGAAATAAACAGAATTAAGATAATTTCTTTTTTTTTAGATTTAGTATTTTACATACTTAAATAGCATTATTGTTATATATTGAAAACTGAATATCTCTGTCAATTCTCAACCGATTTTGTTGATTCAAGGCTCATTTTTCCTCAAAAGCAATCTAATTTAAGAAAAAATATAGGTTACCATTTAAAATTACAAAGTTGATACTGCCGAAACTATGAGATAAAAATATTTTTGGAATTCATACTATATATCTTCACGAAAATCCAAGGTGAGTTACCATTTACATTTTTTCTCCATCTTCAACAATAAAAGAGATTACACGGTGAGCCAGTTTCTAGTGGCCACCCTGTGTAGCTGAAAGTTTTAATTAAAAATTACATCCATTCTGTTTAAATGATTCTATAGGTCTTAGTGTAGCTTTTATGTTGCAACTGTATAGATTCCAGTGCGTAGACAACACACTTCTTGAAATAAATAAATAAAGGCATATACTATTTTATATAACTTTAAGTGTAGTAACTTTATTTCCTGTCCAAATAAATTTCTCACTGGGCATTATAGAATTCATAAACAATTATGCTCATTCAACTGTACAAGAGACCTCCAACGTTGATATCAATAGAGGTAGGCCCTAGAAGTGAAAGCAATGCTCCAACCACATCTTAGCCACCTACCTCTTAACGCTAGGACGAGTGTGGTCTAATAGAGACATTAGGACATGTTAATGTATGATAGGACTTAATCTTTTTACAAGCCCATACAATAGGTAAAATAAATATAAACTTGAAAACACCTCAGCAAAATATTAATTTTCTTGTCTCAATATTAATTTGCATACTATTATTATTTATTTATTATTATTATTATTATTATTTTTTTTTTTTTTTAAATATAGGTACTATACTAATTTATTTTGTATCATAAGTTATAATTTGGCTTAGAATTGAAATTTAAGTTGAAGTGGTATGGACCCCCTACCAGGACAATATGGGCATAGCATTGACATTTGAAGTATACCCATGCATGATGAAAGACATCGACTGGTTCATCAGATAACAGCATGAAATTTAGCTATAGTTTCTCATGTTATGAGTTGTGACTTTTTAAAGTGTGGGAAAATCCGAAAAAATTGGGGTGGGGAGCCAATGAGAGGTCAGGATTTTGAATTCTAGAAGGTTGGACAAACTAGGCAAATAAAAATGTCACTGGCCCCACCCCTTTCCACAGGCCTAGAGGTTTTATTTTTTTCCTCTTTTAGGTTGGCCAATCTGAGGGTCATAAGTCACAACTGGTAACACACATACTGTAGAAAATCCCCACCTTCCAATTGCTCCCATTTCTTATCTAAATTTCACAGTTTATCTGATATTTGTTTTATGATAACAGTTTTATCTGATATTTGAGCCTAACGGGACTGTGCGTTCTCCAGGGTTAAGGAAAATCTGTCAGGGGGAAAAGACAAGGGTTTTTATCAGTGGTAAATTAAACAATAAGGGTAAAAAACCATTATCGTGTTGATAAGACTCTGCTCCAAATATTGTGAGTGCACTTAAAGAAAAGATCAAGAGGAAAAGGAAAAATATAATAGGATGTAAATAAAAAATATACAAAGTTCATTTATGTATAAAATTGTATTTTCACAGAAGAGGAATGTAGCCTAAAATTTGGTAGAAAATTATTTTAACTTTATTTCTTTTTTTACAATAAATGATCCTTATAAATAATAAATTAGCAAACATTTTGTTTCACTGGTAACCAATTAATGTGATCATATCTTTAACATTTATTATCGTTCAATTTTATCTCTCGTTTTAAAGCTCGTACTTATAAAATAATGGTCAAACCTACAATGTCCTCTTTGAAGACTTACATCGAGTTAAATCTGGTCTCAAAATAATATTGAGGTTTTTAGTTTAATCTATAATTATTTAGACAATTATATCAGGAAAATTACAAGTGATCATGTTTCATACCATTAAATGAGGATTGTAAAAGAAATTTTAAATAGTATATCAATGTATTGATATAAATCAACTCCAATAGTGACTAAAACAAGTACATATGGACAAAACTTTGTGATATTTATGGATTAACATGAAATATTTATAGATTGAAAGGTCAAAAAAAAAAAATAAAATAAAATAAAAAAATAAATTAGTTTTCTAGAAGAGTGACGCTGTGTTGCCCAAATAATTTGTAATAAAAAAATATATATTTCAACTTTTGCTATTAATTTACTGTTTAAATAGGATACTATAAAGAAATCAATTGACTAGGACAAGACTTTTTATAATCAAATAAAATGATTATTTTAAACGTGTACTATAGGGTTCTCAGACAAACCATTTCAAATAATATTATCTATCAAGACATTTTTTTTTGTTACAATTAAATATAATTTTCACAAAAAAAAAAAAAAAAAAAAAAAAAATATATATTCAAAGAAAAATATAGTATCATATAAATAATACAGCACTGCAAGTAAATAAAACGTCAGCTTCTGGTAGAAACATGTCACATCCATAGTATTAAAGAAAATAGAATCTATTAAATTCAGTTCACATCACATTTATCCTTCCAAAATTGTGCTTTTTCACACAAAAATCAACCAAAAAGTAAACAATTAAATAATATAAATTATAATTACAATATGTATACAATTAATGTTGTTTGACAATTTTGTATTCTGTTCTTTTAATCAAGATATGAATTTTCAAAAGAAGGTTATGTAATCTTTCATTTACACAATTATATTATTATTACAAAATGGAAAAAAAGATAAATTTTTAACAAATCAAAATTGTTAATTAAAAAATCAACCTTTTTCAGTATCAAATAAATCACTATAAAAACCAATTTGTTTCTTTAAGACCGGTAACACAGATTTTTGTAACCGCAAAAACATGCAAAACCACACGAATTGAGACCCAGAGTAGGCAGGGCAGTACTATGCCACACGTTACCTACCATAAACTAGTTCATCTGGCGTCTAAATTCCCACGGTATCACATATTTCAGGGGTTGAAAAAACCACCTACCCTGCCCAGTGTCTCATTGTGAGCCCAACATATTATATCCCATCAATTATTACTTACAAATTTTACTTTTGTAAATTTATCATTTTTTGCTCTTTGAGTCTTATTCAACATGATTAAGTTTAAAAAAATCTCGGTAAAATAACTTATCCCACTCTTTTATATACATTACATTAAACATTTATTTTTTTAATTGGCAATAATATAATTATTTATTTGTATCTATCTATTCAAATTCGCAAACATTTAAAAAACATATAATCTCTATACTACACAAAGATTTTTACCGATAATAAAAATTTTAAGTTATTTATTTATTTTTTTAAATTAATTCACTGATCCCAGACTTATCAAGAATAAATTATAGATAAACATACACATTGAAATTTCTCTTAACGAATACTTATAGATACAAAATAAACCAAGAATTAGCTTTAAAGTTAGCCCAAAGTTTCAGTTTATTACCAAATATTAACAATTTTATTTGTTTTTAAACAGAAATTAATTAAGATTTGTTGAATTCATTAAGAGTAGGTTCGACAAATCTTGTTAAAAAACAACAAACTTGGACTTAAAGATAAAATAGCTGAATTATTTATTTTATTTTATCCAACAAATATTCATTTAAGAGTAAATTAATTGTATATACTTGTATGATATGATGCACCCGACAGAATATATTAAAACTTTTTCTGTCAATAAGTTCTTTTAGTTATTTTATTATACAAGAAAAAAAAAAAGTTTAATCACACATTTACTTAACTAACTAAACATTTATATTAATTTGTCCCACGATGAAAAAAAAATATTTAATTATTTTTTTCCATAATTTAATAGTAAATAAACTATTCTTTAATGATATTGTCACAAACGAAGAATTTTTTTTTTAAAAGAAATAAATGATCTTCATATAATATATTTTTATTTATTTTTTTTTACCTATGATTATTTACAGATGATAATAATTATAATATAAATGATATCACTGAAGTTGATTTGTTTATTTGGTTAATAAACTCTCCTGGAACAAAAAATAACAAATGAAGCAGTTAGTTATTGTGTTTTAAGAAATTAAGTAGATAAGAGAAAGTTTAATGAAAGTGGGGTAGAAGGAAAGACAAATTATCAATAAGAATTCACTTAAAGTATAGCTTAAGTCAACTTCACACCAGGCAGTTTAGTCAGTGTGTCTTAAGGCCTGCTATCTGAGTGTAAGTCGTGACTGTTTAGGTGATCAGATCATATGCACGATCAGGTAGAAAGCCTTCATTTGAATTCTTTAGTCTAAACTTTCATGCCTGCTGCATCTTGTGCACCCAGCTTTAATCTAGGGCAAAGGCTTCTGCAGGTAGTTTTATAATTGGGGCAGAATTGTTAACTCGTAGAGGTTTAACTGGTATGGCTGCCCCAAATAGCTATAGATTGTCAAAAGTTATGGAGATAGGGTGCTATTTCTCTTCAGGTGCATTTACAATGGAGACTTTTTGAGCAAGAGTGGCCTTAGAAAGTGCAATCTAGGAATGAGTCTAAACAGAACATTGAGTGTGCTAGGGCAATAACAGCCCTTAACCTTCCTTAGACTATCCAAAGGTTTCCCTAATCCCTCAGAGTAAACACCTTACATACACTCTAGTTAAATTAGTCTTTCTATGTTTAGCATGTAGAGCTTATTGTAACTATGTAGTATTTCTTGGTACCTTACCAGTCTTTTATGGAGTAGCTAAGTACTACATCTATTCCTATATTCAAATCTTGTATTTAAGATTTATTAAAAAAATTCTAGTATAATTTTTACGTTTTACTTAATAATTCAATGTAATTTTGTTGATGAATATGTATTGTTTAAATGTCATATAAAATAAATTGAAATATAGATTGATCAATTTCTTGTTTTGGGATTTGTGGTGGTACTACTGAAGTAAAACTATTGTACTCGTTCAATTGTAGTGTAGAGGGATTCAATTTTGCTAAATTCATATACAGTATTATAAAAGCTAAATTTTATTTTCAACTATTAAAAACATCATTCCCATAGTTTTTTTAAAAAAATTAAAATACCTGATTGGTGGGTACATCATTAATTTTCCAACCTCCCTGTCCATCGAATTGAAGTATACTATCATGAAATTTCCTAAAAATAAAACATACAGAATGTATAAATAATATAACACAACTAACAATGAAACAAAATAGCAATACATCAATTTTTTATGATTGCAGTTTGTGCGTAATGAGTTGTGACTTTTGACAGCGCAAGAAAATCCGAAATAATAGGGTGGGGAGCCAATGAGAGGTCAGGATTTTGAATTCTAGAAGATCGGGCCAACTAGGCTCACAAAAATGTCACTGACCCCACCCCTCCCGCAGTTCTAGTGGCTTTATTTTTTTCCTCATTTTAGGTTGGCCAATCTGAGTGTCAAAACTCTTAACGCTCATACTATAAGTGAGTGAAAATAATACGTACCATAGTGATGGCCTATGTGTTATGGTAAGGAGTGTGATGCCTTCAGTTTTGGCTGCTTCGTACATTTTATTCTCAACGTCAATACTTACTGCACTAGTACACTCGTCTAAAAGTGCATAGGCAGGTCTGAAACAATAAAATTCAAGTCAGCAATTGATCATTGAATTACATCCATAAAAAGGATTTTGAAAAAAGACGAAGGCTCTTTTTAGAGAGTCCAACGAACTTAATTATAAAAAAAGATTAAAGTTACTTTCTTTTATTCCTTCAACCCTTGAAAAATACAGTAGAACAACTAGAATTAACTTTTGACAGCAGAGAAAAATGTAGGGAGAGCTAACAAGACCTTGAGGTATTGGTATTTGATCTAGAAGTCAAAATCTCAAAGTCTCTAAATCTCAAGCTTTTCAATTCACCAACGATGTCAAAAGTTAATATAATTTTAAGACTACTATAACACCCTAATAAGAAGTTGACAGTTTGATCTATGAAAGCCCATGTTCTTAAAATTAACTAGGGTTAATCTTTAAAACTAGAGGACTTGCCTCTNGATAATAATTATAATATAAATGATATCACTGAAGTTGATTTGTTTATTTGGTTAATAAACTCTCCTGGAACAAAAAATAACAAATGAAGCAGTTAGTTATTGTGTTTTAAGAAATTAAGTAGATAAGAGAAAGTTTAATGAAAGTGGGGTAGAAGGAAAGACAAATTATCAATAAGAATTCACTTAAAGTATAGCTTAAGTCAACTTCACACCAGGCAGTTTAGTCAGTGTGTCTTAAGGCCTGCTATCTGAGTGTAAGTCGTGACTGTTTAGGTGATCAGATCATATGCACGATCAGGTAGAAAGCCTTCATTTGAATTCTTTAGTCTAAACTTTCATGCCTGCTGCATCTTGTGCACCCAGCTTTAATCTAGGGCAAAGGCTTCTGCAGGTAGTTTTATAATTGGGGCAGAATTGTTAACTCGTAGAGGTTTAACTGGTATGGCTGCCCCAAATAGCTATAGATTGTCAAAAGTTATGGAGATAGGGTGCTATTTCTCTTCAGGTGCATTTACAATGGAGACTTTTTGAGCAAGAGTGGCCTTAGAAAGTGCAATCTAGGAATGAGTCTAAACAGAACATTGAGTGTGCTAGGGCAATAACAGCCCTTAACCTTCCTTAGACTATCCAAAGGTTTCCCTAATCCCTCAGAGTAAACACCTTACATACACTCTAGTTAAATTAGTCTTTCTATGTTTAGCATGTAGAGCTTATTGTAACTATGTAGTATTTCTTGGTACCTTACCAGTCTTTTATGGAGTAGCTAACTACTACATCTATTCCTATATTCAAATCTTGTATTTAAGATTTATTAAAAAAATTCTAGTATAATTTTTACGTTTTACTTAATAATTCAATGTAATTTTGTTGATGAATATGTATTGTTTAAATGTCATATAAAATAAATTGAAATATAGATTGATCAATTTCTTGTTTTGGGATTTGTGGTGGTACTACTGAAGTAAAACTATTGTACTCGTTCAATTGTAGTGTAGAGGGATTCAATTTTGCTAAATTCATATACAGTATTATAAAAGCTAAATTTTATTTTCAACTATTAAAAACATCATTCCCATAGTTTTTTTAAAAAAATTAAAATACCTGATTGGTGGGTACATCATTAATTTTCCAACCTCCCTGTCCATCGAATTGAAGTATACTATCATGAAATTTCCTAAAAATAAAACATACAGAATGTATAAATAATATAACACAACTAACAATGAAACAAAATAGCAATACATCAATTTTTTATGATTGCAGTTTGTGCGTAATGAGTTGTGACTTTTGACAGCGCAAGAAAATCCGAAATAATAGGGTGGGGAGCCAATGAGAGGTCAGGATTTTGAATTCTAGAAGATCGGGCCAACTAGGCTCACAAAAATGTCACTGACCCCACCCCTCCCGCAGTTCTAGTGGCTTTATTTTTTTCCTCATTTTAGGTTGGCCAATCTGAGTGTCAAAACTCTTAACGCTCATACTATAAGTGAGTGAAAATAATACGTACCATAGTGATGGCCTATGTGTTATGGTAAGGAGTGTGATGCCTTCAGTTTTGGCTGCTTCGTACATTTTATTCTCAACGTCAATACTTACTGCACTAGTACACTCGTCTAAAAGTGCATAGGCAGGTCTGAAACAATAAAATTCAAGTCAGCAATTGATCATTGAATTACATCCATAAAAAGGATTTTGAAAAAAGACGAAGGCTCTTTTTAGAGAGTCCAACGAACTTAATTATAAAAAAAGATTAAAGTTACTTTCTTTTATTCCTTCAACCCTTGAAAAATACAGTAGAACAACTAGAATTAACTTTTGACAGCAGAGAAAAATGTAGGGAGAGCTAACAAGACCTTGAGGTATTGGTATTTGATCTAGAAGTCAAAATCTCAAAGTCTCTAAATCTCAAGCTTTTCAATTCACCAACGATGTCAAAAGTTAATATAATTTTAAGACTACTATAACACCCTAATAAGAAGTTGACAGTTTGATCTATGAAAGCCCATGTTCTTAAAATTAACTAGGGTTAATCTTTAAAACTAGAGGACTTGCCTCTTAAGTAATTCTGAAGTTGGTCAATAGTTTTATTCTTACAGTGGTTTAGAGCAGGTGTTCCCAAACTTTTTTGGTTGCGTACCACTTAATATGTGTTGACATGTACACTGTACCACTGATGTACCACTGATGTTTATACAGAAAAAAACCAGGACTTTTTATAGAAGAAAGGGGCAGTGGCGTCGCCAGAATTTCTGTCACCTGGTGAGGACAGTCTTTTGCCAACCCTCCCCCCCTCTTTCCCTCCCGCAGCATCCGCAACATAAGNCCCCCCCCTCTTTTCCTCCCTCAGCCTCCGCAACATAACCGTTAACACCCCGTATCACGGTCCCTACTTACGCCTCTTAAGTTAAGTTAAGTTGAGGTGAGTTTTAATGGGTGATATTAACAACATTAATAGGCTCGAACAATATATATTAGTATTCAAATATCAAACATCTCTACTTTTGTCTTTTTTATTTACCAAAACTTTTTATACACTTACTGCTTTATACTTCTCTAGTCTTCTCTGCCTGGGGCTTATACTATACTATAGTAGGCCCGCCGAGAGGATTTTCGGACCTCTGGGCAGGTTAGTATCTGGGCCCTTTGAACAAATAACGGTTGGGGGTCCTCCCCGGAGAACTTTTTAAAATTTCAGTGCAAAAAGATGAATTTTAAGGATTTCTGAGGGCAAGTTTGTTCTTATAAAAAAATATGTTTTGGGGGGCACAAATTTTCATATTTTTAAGGGCCCATAGTTACGCCACTGATCATAATATTTTTCTTGTCTTTTTGGTTGTAAAAAAAACAGGGCAGCCCACGGGAGGCCCGGGCCCCGTATAATTGCCCCCCTTGCAGCCCTCGTCAGCGGCTCTGATTATAATAATCTGTTTAAAAGATATAGCTAAAAAAAACTTTTTTCTATCTATATCTTTTTTGATGCGTGCACAAATGTCAAGTCACAGAACAACACACGGTTCACCACTCTCTTACAGATTGAATATTTCGTTGTTTACGTCTACGCACTAGCTTTTTGCGCACCTCTTCCCCCTTATCACCTCACCCTAAACTCTACCAAAATTTAACTCTCAAACTCACAACCCTTCTTTGATCCGTGTCACGGTAGGCCTACCGTTTGTCTTACAGTCTCAATCAGTTTATAACTGAAGCAAAGAGTTATTTATAAAAAAAATTGCATTAAATAAACAAGTACATTTTGAAATCTTACACCCTTCTTGTCATGGAACCAGGTGCGGGCCGCACCCCCCTGGCGACGCTACTGGAAAGGGGGCCGGTGGGAAAAATTTCTAGTTTTAAAGATTGAAAAACATAGGGCTATTCTTTAATTTAAAAAGGGTAGGCATACCACATTTTTTTAATGCAATAACTTTTTTAATTTATTTTGTACCAGACCAGAGTACTGTATCATTATTTGTTTTAACTTCAATCCTCTGGATACAGAGTAGGTGTTTGAGGATGACTATTAAATAAAATAGTGTTAAATAAAAGTTTATTAAAAAAATACAAATACAAATGAAATAACAATAAAGTAGAACATAAAAACATAGAAATTAATAAAAATTGTATTAAAAAAAAATAAAAATCATAAAGAATATAATAAAAGAATACGTCTGAATAAATAATGAGCTTAGGCATGTTAATGGGATGGATGGGCTTTCAATAATTGGCTCAAACTAACAATGTCTGGCATGATGGGGCTGAGTTTTAAAAGGAAATTATCCTCAACACAGGACAGTCTGTTTCTATACTTGTTTTTGAGGTATATAAGAGATGAATACACTACTAACAGCCGCAAATATTTATGCGGCGCATACCACTGGACAGGATCTCATGTACCACAAGTGGTATGTGTACCAAAGTTTGGGAACCACTGGTTTAGAGTACACATTATGTATCAATGTTGTAGATCTAAAAAGAGTTTTTATATTATAATAATTTTTTTATCCAATATTATCATGATACGATGGCGATCCTTATATCCTTGTATTAGGTATAATAAATCCAAAGTATTCACAAAACCAACAAAGACAACTCAAAACTAAGCCTAAATTTAAACTTGAACTAGAGAAATATGTTCTAAAGAACCAGGTTATTAAGTATTTTACTTCGTTTTTATTAATTTGGTTTCTTGTTTGTATGTTTGTTTGTTTGTTTGTTTGTCCGGTACAAATCTTGCAATCAAATTTTAACTAACATCCCGAGTAGCTAGACATTTGAAACTTTCAGAACACGATGACAATGCATTATTTTAATGCTTTTAGAAATTTTTCAGCAGAATTTAATTCGTTTTCAGCAAATTTGCTGCATGGAAAGTTAGTTCGGAAAAAATCCGCATGTTATTTTATTTGTTTTGTCATATCCCCAATATTTACAATCCTTCATTTTGACAGATTTCAAAATTAAATTTTTTTTTTTGAGAGGTAAACATTGACAGCAAAAAAGAATAAGTAAACCAAGTAAATAAAAAATGAATTAATTGAATTAAAAAACGTAGTATATAAAAAGTTCTTTTTATCTTGTAATTATTTATTCATATGCATATAAAATAAATTGTTGCCTTAAACATAGGTTTAATAAGAAATTTTTTATGAATACCTACAAAACAGAATTGGTTGTAGAGTCTTGGATTAGGCGGTAAATTTTGGAATTTCATAGAAAAAATAATATTTTTTTCCGCTATAATATCTATTTATATGTGTCCAATAATATTTATGATAATTATGACTGCTTCTACAAAAACCGAAGAGGACGGTTAATCAATTTTTTAGTCATTTAGTTCTATACAAACATAAAAAAATTGTATATTATTCTATACAAATATTAAGACTAAAAACTCACTTGTGGTAGAAGAGCCTGGCTATGGCTATCCTCTGTTTCTCTCCTCCTGAGAGTATGTCCTTCCAGTCAGCTGATGCAGACCATCCTCCTTCCCTGTGGACGAGGAAACCAAGGGAAACGTAGTCCAAACACCTGTCTAGATCCTCATCGGTTTGACCTCTTTCCTTCATGTCTTCCACTGTGTCTGGGTAGATCACCTGCTCTCTCAAACTCCCAACTGTCATGTATGGCCTAGACAGAGCGTACAAATAACCATGTCAATTGGAATTTTGTTTCAAAATGAAATACCGTATTGCTTCGAATATGAGACGCCCCCGAATATGAGACGCATCCCGATTTTTGAACCAAAATCTTAGAAAAAATGAATGCATCATATATAAACGCTCCTCGAATATAAGACGCACCCAGATTTTTCGAGAAGCAAAAACAGGAAAAAAGTGCGTCTTATATTTGAAGCAATACAGTAATTGCCAATAAAAACACAACTGTTAATTTTCATAATACCTTCAAAATTTAAAAGTATTGTCAGGTTTTTTTTTTTTTTTAGCTACAAGAGACAAAAGTTTTCTATTACTTCTGAGCTTACTGAAGGTAATGGAAGAGTGATCATTCTGAAGAACAAAGAAATTGTTGTGACTCTAAATTCTAAAAATTTCTAAACATAAATCCTTTTCAAAGATCAGAGAACATTTTTATTATTGCATGTCATTTATTATTACATTTTTTTTGTTTTATGAATACCTATATCATATTAATTCTAACCACCTGCGCACATTTAATATTGAATAAAGAATAATGTGAGTTGATTAGGTATTAAAACATGTCACAACAACCACACTTTTCATTCTGATTAATTTTTTACTTGTATGATTATTTGTCCAATATTATGATCCAAGGAAGTTGAAGTGCAACCCTACATGTCAGGCTCTCTCCATTACAGTTTTGGTAATCTTCCCTGTCAGTGAGACAAATCGAAATGCGTAAGACTAACACATCTCTGTTTAATTTGACATTCTATATTTTATAAAGAGGAAGATGACATTTGGCATGATGCTCAGACCCCTACAGTAAAATATTGACAGCGAGTAATAATTTTTTTTTCCAAATTATTGGGTTTAACAGTAGAGTTTTAAGAAATTTTCCTTCTATCAGCCACTCCTTTGATGATCAAGTAGATAATACTTAAATATTAGAGATGAAGTTTAAGGTACGTTTTCCAAGACGCGACTCCAGCGATAGTCGCTGAACGAAAGTCGCTGGCATAAAATTATAAAAGGTGTTTTCCTACACGCGTCTCCAGCGACTATGCAATATATCAGTAGGTAACTAGCAGTAGATGCGAACACGGTAGTTTTTAATTTAATTAAAAGTTTTAAGAAAAAACTTCTTATTACATGTAATTAATTCTCACTTCTCATGGTTACTTTAAATTTATAGTTCTGCTCGATTTATATCGAATAAACCAAGTGAAATATATTTTTAAATGAAACAATAAATATAAAAGGGACAAACCAACAATCTACGTAAATAAATATTCTGATAAAATAAATAAACTGATATTTAGTTACTTGATTTATTAAAATAATTTTTAATAATAATTTTTGTACTAATTATATAAGTTTTTAATTAAATTACGTTTAGTTTTTTTTTTTACTTTAAAGACTTTGTATGATAAGATGATAAC
>KZ651101.1:1196352-1210249 GCA_001010745.2 Gerris buenoi | reverse complement strand
TCATCTTCTCATTAAACAAATATAGAGAGCCATAAAATAATTGATCACAATAAATCTTGTAACAAAATTACAAGCCATTTTTCATATTTATGCAGTATATTCTATATATATATATATATATATATATAATAGCCGAAAAATCTTTCTAAATGAATAATGATTCTCTTTTTAAGGGCTACACGGATAAATTAAGAAAATATTTCCTATTTTGGAAATATTTTACCTTCTCTTAAAGCATCTTCGGGCCTAAAAAAAGATTCAGTGATTATTTATATGGTCAACAATGTACAGTGTATGTATTAATATAAATATGTAGTTAGAAATCGGTACGACAAACTCAAGAAAAAAAAAACTTACTCATATTACCAACATAGTAAAGGTGAATTTAAATTCAATAATCTGAATTTAATCCGTTTAAATTTGATGAATTTAAATCCGTGTGAAATTTAAATCCGTTTCAAAATTGGTGAGCAGATTGATGATTGGTTGTTTAACACTTCGTTTCGCATATTCAGCAAAATCAGATTTATTTTCATAAATACTTCAAAAACTTAATTTTTCCTGGAGAAAGAACTTCTTTGGTTTAAATGTATCTTCAAATGGACTAAAAAATATAATTTTTCAATAAAAATTCGAGTTTTCGAGGGTAGAGCCCCCAAATCTATAAATATAAAAGTCAACGTATGTATTTATGTTCTTTATACAAATCTACAGTTTTAGTCCGATCTCGATGACAATTTGCACACTTGACCTTCAAAGCAAGGGGAGAATCACTGTCTACATGAATTTTTGAAATTTAAATTTTAGTACACAGGGGTACGAGGTACAAGTAATGAATACAGGGTCAAAGTAATTAATATCCTTCATGATGCACATCGTTGAAAAGCTCTTTAAGAGTACAGTAATTATTGTTATGTACAGTTTTGTCATATCTTCATTTAGGAGGGGGATGAATTTGGGATATTTGCAAATTATCTTATCAATGAGGAGGGGGTATAGAAATATATATGGGAGGGGATAGAATCTAGATATTCTCGTATAGTTAAATAATTTAAATATCTCTTGATGGTAGTTTAATAAACTTTTAATCAGAGATTATCCGCGATATATACTTTCGAAAAAAACAACCAAATTTCATAAAAATCAGATGAGTAATTAAGTACTAAGGAAGATACAGAAATAGTGCGCAAGATAAAGAGAAACAAATGAGCACAGAAGGTTAAAACTTATATGGGACCAACGATGGGCTGATTATTACCTAACGTTTAAATTCCATTAAAATCGGACGAGTAGATTTTAAGTAGTGTTGGTTCGTACAAAAACCGACACGGAACCTAAAATGTTCCCTGATGTCTGAAACGGTTTGTTGTCTTGGAAATTTTGAAATCGGAGAATAATATTTATTATTCATTGAAGTATTTTTAACAAAATCGGATGTATTATCATCTTGAGGTACTTCAAAACGTATAAATTAATTCAACTTTCAAAATTGAATTGCAGCGCAATCACAATACTTTCTCTGTATAAGTATTTACTTATACGAGGAAGTAAAAATTAAATTAAGATGTAGCTTATGTAAGTTAAAGTACAGCAAGGAATTTATAAATTGCGGTGAAAAAAAGTTATAAATGTCAAGATAAAATCACCTTAACCAATCATTTTGTACATAAGTATCATTTGTCACTTCATACTCGCCACTCACTTCATACTATAACATAAATTATTTAATTTTTTCCACACTAAATCACATGCCTTTTAAAAAAGTAACATTGAAGCAAATATAAGTATCAATACATCAAATTTACATTAAACACAATTGCACTGAACAACACTTATTAAAGGAACACGATGAAGTTACAATCTTAAGTAAAAAAGACTCATTAGTCCGACTTAATGATACTAACAATTAGTACTATTATTCCCTTCCTCTTTACAATTTCAAAATTACCCTTGGTATTTTATATAAGTAATGCTTTTTTTACTAGGGGGGACATCAATCAAGTATTTTTATATTCAAGGTATTCAATGCAAGTACACTAAGTACTGCATTACGTTGATTGTAAGCAAAATATATTACGCAAGTTTCTAACTTATATAGTATATTTTTTTAAAGCAATTAAGTTTACAAAACCTTGATGTCGAATGAGAATTTTGTTTTAGGAAGAAACAATTAGTTGAGAACTTAAAGAAACATTATGAGTGGAAATCGTTAAGATATTTAAAAGGAAGTAAAATTAGTAGATATTTTAATCACTTATAGACGTGAGTATGAGTAAATAAATTACGTAATAAAATTACTCCTTTCGTAGTGACAACTTAATTAATTGGAACCATTTCAAATGTTGTTTTTGATAACTATAGTCTATAAGATTAGAGTTGGCACAATCGAAGGCGGGAAAAAACAAATGTGGACGTAGTTTTGGGGTTATAAAAAGGGAAAATCGGTGTTGCCATGTTATATTTCTTTTGTGGAACAGGGGTAGAGTAGAGATTTTTTTTCTGAAGTTGCATTCAACATGGGGGACCAATAAAATCATTTCCCTCAAAATTTTCCCGCTTTTTGATTGTGCCAACTCTAATCTTATAGACTGTAATATAATATTAACTATGTGATTTTTAACACATGAGCAATTGAGGTTAAATGATTTATAAATTATTTATATCTATCTAAATAAGTTAAGTTGTATGTTGACATTGACGAGCGGTAAGGTCCTTCAATGAAGAAAATAATCTTTTTTTTGGACTCTAGGAACATTAAAATGTGAAGAATGAGATTTTTTTGTGTTATTTTCTTATATAAAGAGAAAGTATTACAGTGGCGCAAAAATTCGATTTTGAGTAAAAATAATTGCCTATTGGTGTGGCACATAGCTTCCTCACATCCTACCTACGTACTTTATTGATTTGATGCTTTTGCAATCCATTATTGTCTAATTGGTTTAATTGTTTCCCCCGTTTTTTTTAATCTGTCAAAATTGTTTTGATTTTTTACACGAATTAAAGTATCAATTTAGCAAACGTTAAAGAGCGCTGACGGTTTAAATTAATCTGGGGCTATCTGCGGGTTACTTTCAATAAACAATAAAAATTTCATTCAAATCTAATACGTACTTTTGAAGCCATAGGTGTAAATAAATGTTTGTTTGTGCGCATGTAGAAGAGAAACAAATGAGCATAGAAAGTTGACACTTATATTATATGGGACCAACAATGGGCTATTCATATTCATGACCTAAAACCCAAATTTCATTAAAAAAAGTGAAATTTTTTTTGAAAAAAGAAATTTTTTCAAAAAAAATTTGACGTGTAGTTTTTAGGATACGTTGGTTAGCAAAAATTGAACGAAAGACACGGAACCAAAAATTGTCCCTGATGTCTGAAAAGGATTTCTGTCTTGGAATTTTTAAAATCAGAGACCTAAAACTTTTTCGTTCTTCAGAACGATCACATAATTTCGTTACCTTCGGTAAGCTCGGAAGCAAAAGTGATTTTTGAAAATATTTATGTCTGTATGTCGGAAAGTTTAAAGAAATATCAAACTTCAAAAGAATAATAATAATAAAATATTAATTTAATTACTTTTTTGTGTTACAGATTCAGATTCTCTATTCGTTTATTTATTTCATTAATAATAACAATCGATAAAAGCGAAGAAAAGCTTCAAAATAGACTTGGAAGCTAAAGGTCTTCTTTTCTAGAAATAATGGAGAACAATAGAAGTTCATCCAAGCTTGAAGAAATATTTAATCAACTAAAGACAAATCACGAGACAGTTTATTCGCTCTGTCAATAAAATACTCTACAATTGACAGCTTGTTACTGTCAACACCAAAACCGACAAAAAAATAAAGCAAAATGCTGGCAATATAAAGAGATAAATATTTTTTTTTTTATTCTAAGTACGTCAATCCAAAAAAAATTATATCTATCTTTTTACGAATAAATTTTAGACTAAATAAAATCTTAATAATAGCCCATAAAAACTAAGTGTTTATTATAAATCCTTTAAATTTATGCATTATGGTTGAGTGAGTCACAGGCAAGTAAATTTCAATAATTAATAAATAAATAAATTGATTAATTAATCAATTAAAAGAATATTGCTTCCGCGAGCTTATACCGAAAGTAACGAAGCTAATGTGAGCGTTCTGAAAATTTTTAGGTCTCCGATTGGAAAAATTCCAAGACAGAAACCGTTTCAGACATTGGGGAACATTTTTGGTTCCGTATCGGTCTGCCGGTCGCTCAATTTTTGCGAACCAGCATAACTTAAAAACTACACGTCCGATTTTAATGAAATTTGTATGGTAGTTCATAAATAGCTCATTGTTGGTCCCTTAGAAGTTTCAACCTTCTGCGCTCATTTGATTCTCTTTCACAATGCGTATAACATTTACATCATCTATAGCTTCAATAGTGCTTATCTGATTTGTATAAAACTTTTACAGATATAGAAAGTAACCCGCGGGTAGCCCCAGATTATTTTGAGTTTGAACCGTCTGCGCTCTTTAAATTTTGCTAATTTTTGCTAACTTTGGTTTAGTTCATGTAAAAATTAAAACAATTTTGACAAACTAAAAAACCGGGGGAAACAATTAAACAATAATGGCTTGTAAAAACATAAAAACAATAAATCACGTGATATGATGCGAGAAAGCTCTATGCCACACCAATTGGCAGTCTATTAAAATCTAAGCGAGTATGGTCATTAGTGAGCCATATAAATCAGAGTATTACGGTGACGGATCGAACCTACGACCTCGTGTCGCCCTTGATTCATTGATGGCCGAGTAGATGTGGTAAGTAATTTAATCCACACGGTCACGCTGGCTCTCTAAATATTATAAAATACATAAAAGTAACGACAAAATAATAGCTTTGCTTAAAGTACAAATATCACTATAAGAAGTGTCTGAATTTAGTCTTGAAGTCTTGAACATTATTAGTTGTTGAATTAACCACAAGGTCTATTGGTTCCACTGTAATTAAGGAAACAACATTTCTTTAAGCACCAATCATGTGTTAAAACATTAAACATGACATTTGAAATATGTATATTCTAAAGTGTGATTGATGCTCACGTAAGTTTCTATTGTCTTCCTTGAAAATAATATAAATCCTGAATATACGTATTCCCATTAAAAAAATAATAAATAAATTTTCTTCAGGATATAACCATTTAATGAATCCGAGATATTATAAAGGATATAGCTTCGTTAGATTGACAACCATTAACAATTAACATTAGGAGACGTAGGTAGCCAGTAGGAGAGAGCAGTCAAGTAAACCAGTATCGGGCGTGGAATTTGGATGGGTAATGGGTCTCCATCACTCCATTTGTCTCATCTCTTTTTATTTAAATTATCATCTCCATTATTTGTTTAAATAAATGGTTAGCTGCTCGTAACAGTAGCGCCTCCAGGTTTTGGGCTGGAAACCATCATCGATACGCACGGTTCGATATAAATCGAGAGGTGAGACATGATTAACGACCAAACACTTCACACAAATGTGAAGAGATTAGCTTCTAACCCAGGTTTGTTCGATGGGCCATTATGGGCCACCTAAGTAGCCTGCGTCTTCAGGTGTAAAAGCCCCCAGGAAAAAAGAGAGAAGAAAAATAAGCAGTTTTAAATCCTTCAGCATGTTTTGCATGACGGAAGTCATTCATTTAAGAATGAACTACTTCAAGTAATGAATTGTCTGAATTATTTTTATATAAAAAATGTGTGTAAATTACCATTCATCTAAATCTTAACAGTTTAAATAGGAAGTTATCAACTGAAACTGTCTACACGCAACGTGTTTTATATGTCTGATATGTTTGACTTCATAGTGCCAAATTACGTAAGATACAAATTTGAAGTGCTGACGGACATTAGACATGCTAAACAAGGGTGTTTTCATGTAAATTATAGAGAAGCAATTTTCTTGATTACCATACGATGCGTGAATTCTAGAAGAAGAAAACAAAAGATAATTGTGATACGAGGTCATTGAAAGGATTGCTCTCTTAAATTTATTCAACTTCAGCTCGACTGTTATGTAAGTATATTCAAGTTTTAAATGCTTTCATTCTCTCTGCAAATTTAATATTTGTTCAGCTAAATATATACGAAAAACCGCCACATTAACGAAACCATCTTTCCACTTTAACATCTTGTTTATCTCAACGTCAAAATTTATCTGCGGAATTTCGAGCTCAATTCTCACAAAACGATTCTGAAACAAACTTCACTGAATAAACACCCATAACAATTTTCGTTAAAATAGTTAAACCGTGTTCAAAGTAGTTAGTTTTAAGCAGTTCTCCATACCAGTTGTGTTTAGTGATTAGCTTTATTATGCTTAAATGCAACTGTCTAGAAAACTTCAAGCTCTTCTGAAATGTGGTCTTGAAATTTGTAAGTTCTCAAAAAATATGGTATTAAGTTCATTTTCTACTATTGTGCCACACGAAATTTATTTATTAAACAGATATTTCAAAGCTTGGAACCAAGCTTTCTTAGGGAAATTTTAATTTAATTGAAACCAACTACCATTTTGGAATCGTCCTTTGCGGAAAAGGATGAATCAAATTACTTGGACACTATACAGGCTCTTATCATCACGGTATCATTAAAATTACGGTGGCAATTCTACAGCGACCTTTAGCAATTATTACCCTAAGTTTAAGTTAAACTCTTCTTTAGATCCTCGACTGGTTTTTTATCTAATGTGTGATAGCTATTCATCATAAAAGAGGTGAAGTTCAAAAACCAAACAACGTCTTCACACAAAATGAATTGTATTTGAATCAATTTGACCGATTTCAGTTGTTCTAATGCAGACTTCTTCAGATAATCTGTTAGGTAACAAATGACTTTAAAAGTATAATTGATCAATTGTTCTTTTAAAGTTACTTGGTAAATAACAAATCATGAGAAGGCTCCAGTAGAACAACCAAAACCGGTCCAACCGTTTTAAATACAATTAAGTTTCTATAAAGACGTTGTTTTGATTTTGAAACTACAAGATCTCTTTTATGATGAAACTCTTCTTTAGTATGAATTAATTTTATCACTCAATGGTATGATTGAATAGTATGAAGCTCACAATAAATGCTCTATGTTGTTCTTATCTACCAATATTTGAATGTTTTACAGTTTTATTTTATGTTTTTAGGGTTTTATAGAGCGCATCCTCAATACCCTTATCCTGTGGGTGATATGTCTGTCCGTCCGTCGATTAATTTAGTTCATAACCTCCGAACCGTTCACGCTTGAGAGTTTAAATTTGAAATCCTGGCGTATCTTTTGACCCACCCATAGGAAAAATATAGAATAGTTAAAAATTGTATATGTCTATGCGCAATGCCTAAACATGGGTGATGAAAATTTCCAGAAAAAAATTAATTTACTTTTTCATTATTACCGATAAAAAAAACATTGTAGCTCCCGGGGGATCGAACCAGGGACACCTACTCTACTCCTTCTAAATATATTTTTTTTTCTTTCATATATTTTCATTCATAATATAATAACGTATATTCTTAATAATATACAAAACCCATAAAATATTTGGATACAGTTACTTCCCTGTGATTTTTTTAGTTTGGCTGCCAACTTTAGGGGAAAAACAATTTGGTATTATTTAAAAAACTGAATGGGTTTTGTGCGGTTATTAGCATCAAAGATGAGTTGTAGAGAAAAAAAGGAAAGAAAGCAAAACGAATTCTTATTCAATTTATAAACTTAGAAAGAAGTAATTAAAACTCATCTAGAGAGAGTTTCTATATTGCTATTGAATAGTTTCGATATTGAAACAGATACATTCAAACACTGAGGTATCAAATGGCAGTAGTGCAATCAACAGTTGAAATTGATTGAGACATGAATGAACTTGTTTTCAGATGATATCGACCTTGGTTGCGGTTAATATTGCCATCTTGAAATAGCACGCCAGGGCAAGAGCAATATTAGATGAACTGGTTGATTTCCTCACCTTCCATTCAAGTCTACTCCCATTTCCAATCGCAGCAATTCCAATACGGGAATCAATTCAAGACTGGAAACCGCTACTCCCTTCGATAGTAATTACCATACTACGTTGGACAATCAATGGAGACAATCAATCTTAATTGCATTCTCTCTCTCTCTTTACATCAAGTCAGGTGAACATAATTGGACCCTTAAAACGTAATTAATGCAATAACAGCGTAAACGTTTTGCAAACATAATTTATTAACCCTTAAAGATTAAAGATTCCCATAATTTAAATTCAAAGTTTACAGACCTACAATAAAATTACTTTTTTTTTAAGAGCGTAACAAATGGGAACAAATTATAAGAGATTACCTGTAAATTGTTAGTTAATAAAAAAACCAACATCGGAATAAGTATTTTTTATTTATACAGTACTAGTTTCATATTAAATGATCTGTAGATCTAAGTAATTTTATAATTTTCTAAATCGATTAACTATTTTCATTTTTTATTAAGAAGGACTAAGGAGCGGGAATTAAGAAAAAACAGTATTCTATCTCAGAGGCTGATAAACTTAAATTACATTGCAGAAAAAGTGTGGAAACAACTTTTTAAAAATGACATAGATCTGCAAACTGCATTCACTTAAAATTAGTACTGAAAATGAAAGCTACTTGAAAGAACATAATCGTGCATTTGATTCTTAGAATTGATTACGATTCTGCAAGAGATAATTGTAAGAAGCATTAATTATATTATTTATTATCTGAACGTTTCGATCGAAAACAGTAGGCACCAATTAATTCGGTGCCACATTAATTACTTCTCGGAGATTTAAAACATTTAAACAGATATTTGTTATAAAAAACTTGGTATTTCGGTAAAATCCAAGTCACGAAGGGGTTTAAGTCCGACGATTCGCATCCACAAATGAAAGCATCTTCACTAATCTTAAGGCATCATGATGTTGACTCGAAACAAACACAAACTATACAAGATGTATAATGTTTGATCCATAAATAATTACTTTAATTAAAATCTTCAAAACGTAATTAGTATGTAATAAAATCAGGTATAATAACTGAGGTAATATAGCTGAATGCATTGTAATGAGTTATACTGGATAAAGTAAAAGAATTAGTTTGTAGATTTAAAAGCCTTATGGGTTTTATTAATTATAGTATATAATTGAGCTATTTTGATCAAAAATAGATATAAACAATATACCTTTACCCATCTAAAAAAATGCCATTATTACAGAAAATAAACCCTACAATCAAAACAAAAAAAAATCTATTGTAAAACAGCTGAATCAAGCAATTTAATTCAAAAAGAGTTTAACTACTTTAATTGGTTGGCCATAATCATTAAAGTACTGATTAAAAACTTTCCACAAAATATCCATGAAAACAAATAATATTTTTTTATAATACTCGCCCAAATCTTTGCTTAAATTATGTAGCTAAAAAACAAGTCAGTAGAAACAATATTTCTAGTAGAAGCCACAATACACACAACAGAACCTTGTAAAGACTCATAAAATACTCTAATAATAGATTGTAAAGAAAAAAGAACTGGGCTAACTAAAAGAACAATGGGTGATTTAAAAAAAAAGAAATGTCCTTACTTTAATACTAGTTCAGGGACATGTCAGGTAATAGCGATAAATATAGAAGATGAGAGAAAAGATAGTTTAAGACTTGTTTTGGAATTTTGGGTCTTAAGTCTAAAATGTCAGTCAAGAAGTTAATTTTGGAGTTAATAAATCTAAATATCTTCAAACCAGATACTCATTCATGAGTATGGTGAAACATAAAACCTGCACAATTGGTGGAAGGATTTTAGAGCCTATGACCTATGAGGATATCAATAACATACATAATCCTGTAGATAGCGTGCAAATATGAGACTGACTAACATCAAGCTAGGATTTTGAGTATAAGTAAATCTATTGGTGCGTTTCAAGAATATGTGGTCGGCTTAAGTTCGTCTGTAGGATATAGCTTGGCAAACAGGTAAGTTAGTCAAATACTACTTCAAATCAAAGAGGTTACCTATAAAGTGACAAACTACTATCAGCTAATTTCGTACCTACTCAGGATCATGAAAATCACATTGTCCACCATAAGGGCGGGACATGGCCACTCTCCACAGGTTTTTTTTTTTTTCCAAATGAATATTGCCAAGCTATGTCCTGTAGACGAACTTAACCGACCACATATTCTTAAAAGGCAACAAAAGATTTACTTATACACAAAATTCTAGCTTGATTGATAACAGGATTTTAGCATAAAGATACACACACAGAGTGAGGTTAGATGAAGGGACCATATCTGCTGAAATATCAAGAATATTGCTGAAAACCCAAGATGTAAGGCAAATGCTGCTGATATTATTGATGATACCATGGGAGAAATACAACCCCTATTGATGAGGACGATGGAGGAATTGCCACCGCAGCTGATCTAAGCGGGTCCATTTATTTTCTTATCTACATGCATAAATGATTAAAATATCAGTTCAAATTCTGTACTGACCAGATATGATGGATCCTCCCATTTGATGCGAGGATCTTGCCAGTGTGAATGTGATAAGAGCGCAGTCGAAAACAGGTTTAGTGAGGTGAGAGTAGAGGTGAGCCAGTGAAGCGGTGAAGTTGGTGATGTCGTCAGTCAACAGGTGATCGGCATTCTCCAGCCTTGAGTCCAGGGTCGACACTCTGTAGTACGTTTGATTCGACATGTACAGTTTGTAAGCATGACTGACCAATCGGCTCCTGAAAACAGCAATAGAGAAATAAATATTACCAGTAAGACTAGAATTGAAGAAAATATCAATATACAAACTACAAAAATGAATAGAATAACCAGTCTCTCCACGTAAATTGAAAAAAATGTTAATTTGCCAAAGCAGCATTCAGCCTTCAAAAGGCCATCATCAGTGCCTATTGCGGAAGAAAAAAAGTTGCATTAATAAAAAGTTTTAGTGAGTGGCGAGTCTACTTTATGCAGGAGATCGACGTGAAACTGACGTCTCTGAGTCTCACGTCGTTCTCCGGTAAGAAGTAGACTTACCCACTAACTATATCTTTTTATTAACGTAAATTTAACTTTTTTTCTTCAGCAATGGGCACTGATGATGGTCTTTTGAAGACTGCAAGCTGCTTTGGCAAATACATTTTTTTTCAATTTATGTGGAGAGACTATTTGTGATATTCCTTTAGGATAACCTCCATAGACGCTCCCATATATAGCGAACTACAAAAATGGTAAAAGTGGTTTTAGCCAACTTTAAAATCGAAAGAAATTAGTTTGGCAAACTATTGATAAATATTAGACACGGGAGCATCTATGGAACACTTCTTAAATGAGTACCATACAAACTGTCTCTGCACGAAAATTGAAATTTGTTCATTTAATGAAGCATCTTTCAGCATTCATAAGGCCATAATCAGAGGCGATTGTGGAAGAAATATTTGAACATTAATAAATTTCATAATTTAGTAGATGGTTCCTTGCAGTATAAATTCTGGATTAGTTGGGTCTTTTAAGGAAAATTGAAACGCCTCACATTTGCGATATTTCGATCCCTCCTTGGATCATTCTCAAGCTGACTGAATAGCTGATTACATTGTCATAATTATTATTTGCAGTCAGATTGAGAATGATCGAAGGAGGGATCGAAATATCGCAAATGTGAGGCATTTTTCCTTAAAAGGACCAACTAATCAAGAATAAATGACACTTTTTTATATTTTTACTCCCCTAACAAAAGAAAAAGAGGGGGTAACAATCTAAAGAAGGGATAAGGAATCTTTTTTTTAGACTGTTTCTCCCCTTATGAAAACAGAAGTGTGATATTCCTTTGTCCCAAAGTACATTGGACTTTACATTCCTCTGTCGTAAAAGTTATTTAGTCAGTCATTTATATTCTAAAGAATCATAAGGGGGTAACAATCTAAAGAAGTACCGAATAAATTTCATATTAGGTACGTGAGGACATATGTTAATCTTTATTGATAAATAATTTTGTACTATAGACTGTAGAGACCAATCGATTGCTGGTGCTGGAATGGATGTACGAAAAATAGTATTCTAAGAAGTTACCTCAATAGTTAAGAGCCCTAGAAATATTGCAAGTAAAATTATACGAAAGTACTTTGAAAGGGAAAGAAAATCTCTATACTATAAAGCCGCATGGCTAACTGACTCACTGACTGACATTAATGTTTGCCCACTTCCAGTAGAGCTAGAGACTTGCGGTTTGCTGCGCCATTCGACGCGCAATGTCCACATTGTGAACCCGAAAAATTGCCAAAATTTCACTTTTCCCACTCCTTCCCCCCCTTAAAAAATAAAAATGGCCGACTTGATTTTTAAGCCGTTTTGTGGGCTTATTATGGCTAAACGGTAAGTCGTATTGAAAAACCGTTAGCACCAGCGGTAACTGATTTTAAAAGATCTACAACATTGGTCCTATGACGTTTTGTCGTACCTCTATCGGTTGTACCCTAAATGGTGATAATTTTGGTATTTTTTAATTTTTATTATTTTCCATTTTTGACTTTAAGTGTTCATAGTTTCTATAATCGTTGACCGATTTTATTTCTGATTGGGGCGTTTTAATCTCACACTAATGCTCTTTAAATTGAGTATAATTTATTTCATTAGTTCGTCCTACTTGCTAAGAACTTGAGAGTAAACTTTTTCCCGTCGGCCGTGTCACGTGACCACTTTTTTTAGTTTTTAATATTGTGTCGTATATCATTTNATATTCCTTTAGGATAACCTCCATAGACGCTCCCATATATAGCGAACTACAAAAATGGTAAAAGTGGTTTTAGCCAACTTTAAAATCGAAAGAAATTAGTTTGGCAAACTATTGATAAATATTAGACACGGGAGCATCTATGGAACACTTCTTAAATGAGTACCATACAAACTGTCTCTGCACGAAAATGGAAATTTGTTCATTTAATGAAGCATCTTTCAGCATTCATAAGGCCATAATCAGAGGCGATTGTGGAAGAAATATTTGAACATTAATAAATTTCATAATTTAGTAGATGGTTCCTTGCAGTATAAATTCTGGATTAGTTGGGTCTTTTAAGGAAAATTGAAACGCCTCACATTTGCGATATTTCGATCCCTCCTTGGATCATTCTCAAGCTGACTGAATAGCTGATTACATTGTCATAATTATTATTTGCAGTCAGATTGAGAATGATCGAAGGAGGGATCGAAATATCGCAAATGTGAGGCATTTTTCCTTAAAAGGACCAACTAATCAAGAATAAATGACACTTTTTTATATTTTTACTCCCCTAACAAAAGAAAAAGAGGGGGTAACAATCTAAAGAAGGGATAAGGAATCTTTTTTTTAGACTGTTTCTCCCCTTATGAAAACAGAAGTGTGATATTCCTTTGTCCCAAAGTACATTGGACTTTACATTCCTCTGTCGTAAAAGTTATTTAGTCAGTCATTTATATTCTAAAGAATCATAAGGGGGTAACAATCTAAAGAAGTACCGAATAAATTTCATATTAGGTACGTGAGGACATATGTTAATCTTTATTGATAAATAATTTTGTACTATAGACTGTAGAGACCAATCGATTGCTGGTGCTGGAATGGATGTACGAAAAATAGTATTCTAAGAAGTTACCTCAATAGTTAAGAGCCCTAGAAATATTGCAAGTAAAATTATACGAAAGTACTTTGAAAGGGAAAGAAAATCTCTATACTATAAAGCCGCATGGCTAACTGACTCACTGACTGACATTAATGTTTGCCCACTTCCAGAAGAGCTAGAGACTTGCGGTTTGCGCCATTCGACGCGCAATTTCCGCATTGTGAACCCGAAAAATTGCCAAAATTTCACTTTTCCCACTCCTTCCCCCCCTAAAAAAATAAAAATGGCCGACTTGATTTTT
>KZ651101.1:1171784-1190370 GCA_001010745.2 Gerris buenoi | reverse complement strand
AAGGTTTTTGTGTTTAAGGACAATTTACTAAGCAGAATTGCCTTAAGTGACAAATCAGAAGGAAAAAGACCGTATCTGACGATAGATACGGTAATTTCGCTTCTGAAATCACAGTCAATTTACACCACAGTTACGTTAAACCTGTTATATTCAGATAGAAAAACACCTTATCTACAGGTGTTTTCATAAATTTGATCCCCCCAAAATGTATTTATTTAACTTAGGTAAAACAAATGTAGCTCTAAAGAGAATAAAATTCTTAATTCATTGATACAAAATAATAAAAAATCGGACGAATAATAAGGGAGTTATAAGCCTTTAAACTTTGAAAACTTTGAAGTCGATTATCTCAAAACTTTTTTGTCCAAAAAAACGGTAGATACGGTTTTTTGGCTTAGCATTAGCAAGGCAGTATATAAACTAGGTAGAGGCCCAACTCGAAGTATAAAAGAGTTTAACGGACAAGATAAATCGATATATTAAGTCTCGAAAAAGGTCGACAGTGAGATAAAGTGCTATCAGAAGGGGCATACACTGTAGTTCAGCCAAAAATTAAAGCAGCGTAAAAAAACAATGCATCTACATTAAAAAGCTATATTTCAATTGAAACAAAGATAAATCAAATATAAGAAAATTGCGCAGACTTTGCTGCCGACTTGGCTGCGCCAGCCAAAAGGTAAACGTAGCCTGTGTTTGCGGTACTAAAGATTGAAAGTACCATTTAGATTATAGTATAGACATGATAGAATAATGGTTCACAGTATGACGAATGTGTTTATTTAGAATTGCTTTCAAAGCTTACTGAATGTAAAACACGCATTCGTAAAAAAGGATTCGCAAACATTTGCGAACTATTAAATCCACAATTTGACGTAAGTGCTTGTTTATAATTATTTATGTTGTGAATTAGTAAAAAAGTGAAATGCAAAGATTGTAGATGTGAATCAATGAATATTGAAAAAAAACACTTCATTTTTTTCCTTAGGAAAAATGTTGAAAGTATATAAAATCTTTTTCTACGTTTGCTCATAGGACGAAGGGCCTACTTAGAAGATCGGCATTGATAGCTACAATACATCTGTTATCTCCAGTATTATGTATTATTCACTTTTTTAATGAGTTATACATTATATAGTTATTTAATTCTTGATAAAGATATGGATGCGAGAGAAAAACACAACCTTTCTTGACTTTCAAAGCCAAAACTGTTTGCGAACTCCCAAGGTTCTTAAAACATGTACATACTGAACGCACAAAAACTAAGTAGAACTAATAAGTAAACTAATAAAACAAAGTAACAAGTAAACCAACTAACGAGTAAACTGCACCCACGTCAACATGCTAATAATAAACCAAGCAAGTAAACTCATAAACAAGTAAAAAAAAATATGTGTGAGGCTCTCACGCATTAGAAGTGGCATTAGCAAGGCAGTATATAAACTAGGTAGAGGCCCAACTCGAAGTATAAAAGAGTTTAACGGACAAGATAAATCGATATATTAAGTCTCGAAAAAGGTCGACAGTGAGATAAAGTGCTATCAGAAGGGGCATACACTGTAGTTCAGCCAAAAATTAAAGCAGCGTAAAAAAACAATGCATCTACATTAAAAAGCTATATTTCAATTGAAACAAAGATAAATCAAATATAAGAAAATTGCGCAGACTTTGCTGCCGACTTGGCTGCGCCAGCCAAAAGGTAAACGTAGCCTGTGTTTGCGGTACTAAAGATTGAAAGTACCATTTAGATTATAGTATAGACATGATAGAATAATGGTTCACAGTATGACGAATGTGTTTATTTAGAATTGCTTTCAAAGCTTACTGAATGTAAAACACGCATTCGTAAAAAAGGATTCGCAAACATTTGCGAACAATTAAATCCACAATTTGACGTAAGTGCTTGTTTATAATTATTTATGTTGAGATTCCAATTTTTTTTTTTTCATTCCTTTATCTACGCCCTTAAATGAATTATTGCTCAGAAAGTAATTTTATATTGGGCATATGAAAAAACACCGCCGATAATTAACCACGTAAAGTTTTTCATTCGGAGGATCTTTTTATTTATTTCTATGAATTTGTGTTCGTTGTAGAGAAATTATTTTCGTTCTACAGAAACACTTTTATAAGGAGAATTCGTAGGACATAAAACAAATTCTTTATGTAGAGATTATTGTTGTATAGAACTTCATTATGAGAAGGTTCGTTCGACATTATTTTTAGTTACGCCTCATCCACAAGGTTGAACTTAGCAACCTTATCAGGAAGGAAGATCATTCACATAATTAGGTCTGATAAGAGTGCAATACTCTTCAATGCACTGATAAGACAATGACCCCAACTTCACAGCTTGATATTAATTATTACCCCTTTCACTCCTCCTGTCATTTGATTGAGAAATATTTAAGTATCTAGTATTAACAACTTAGTAAATTTAAATGACAGGGTTCATTTTAAAAGGCCATAATTAATTTCTGGTAAGTTCTTTTTTTTCTCTTCCCAGGAGCGTTCTATCCTAATTCCAAATTAAGCGATTTCGTCATCAATTCATTCACAAATCTTATCCAGTTTTAAATATTACGGGTTACAAAAAGAACAGGTTATCATGAAGAATAAAGTCACAGGATGTAAGATATTTAAATTGTTTTAACTAATACTGCTAAGGGGATTATATTTTGATTAATATTGCTAGAAAGTTTTCAGAAGATACTTAATAGACGTGTTTTCTATAGTCTCTAAATTGCTAATACAAACTGAACTTATAGTTTTACTGTGGAGTAAGTTGCAGAACGAGTTGTGCGATGGAATATAAGTTGTTCAGACTAGTTGTAAATGTGTGTAAGTAGGACACGATACGACTGGTCAAGTCCTTGGTGTTTCTTTTTAACTCAAGGGCGTAAACATCGTGAGACCACTGACTCCTCCAGATCCGCTAACATCTAGCGGCTAGGCCATCCACCAACCTAACATCTAGCGGCTAGGCCATCCACCAACCTCCGGTAAACTACTGGCCTAGTTTGAATAACAACTCTTCAGTCCCATCTTAAACACTTGACCATCATATTCGTATTATTTGATTAAAAGAACCATTTTTAAATTTTGTTTAAATTAAAATTCTAATGAACTTCCTTGGTTACATTATGTTGTTATATGTATTATGTATAAGTTGTAAAATAAAAAATTAACTCATTACTTGCAGTAGGTACGCAAAAATACCTATTTCATCGCCTATTTTTTACCGTATTTTTTATCGCCTCATTTTCTGAAGAAAAACAACCCTCCTGTATACTGCCGTGCTAAGCCAAAAAACCGTATCTGTCATTTTGGTCGAAAATAAGGTTTTGACATATTCAGGGTTTTGGGGGGTCGTTTTTGNTATAACGCCGCCAAAGAAGTTTCACTTCAAAAAAAATAAATAAATAAATAGAGGAGTTAACAAATCAACAAGATAACAATAAAACAAAGTGACAAATAAACTATCTACCGAGTAAACTGCACCTACGTCAACATGTTAATAACGAACCAAGCAAGTAAACGAACAAACGAGTTAACTCACTAGAAAGCAAAAAGATAACAATAAAACATAGTAACAAGTAAACTAAATAACGAGTAAACTGCACCCACCACGCCAACATGATAATAACAAACCAAGCAAGCACAAGCAAACTCATAAACAAGTAAAAGAACAAACGAGGTAACTCACAAACAAATCGACAAGATAACAATAAAACCAAGAAACAACTAAAGAAGCTAACAATATAACGACTTAACTAATAAAAAAGTAAACAAGATAGCTAGGCTAAAAACAAAACAAAATAACCAGTAATAAATAAACTGAGTAGAAGAGCGTTAGCGAGGCGAAGCGTATAAACAAACCAAGTAGGATTAAAAATAGGAAGGTTTCAATTATCATTGCAGTGTTACCGACTTAAAGAATAAAAAAATTACCAACAGCTCTAAGAAAATGTATTTACCTGGAATAAATAATTACCATTCAACTTTAACATATACACAGATGATTATGTTATGATTAATACGAATACGCGAAAGACTAATTAGAGTATGCTGATAAAGCAAGTTGGCCTTCATATTAATAAGCAAGAAAGAATGTATTTCTAATTCTAATTCAGTTGAATCAGTCAACGTCTAGTTAAATTATAGGTTAATTGGTTAATTCATATGGAAGACTGCTCTTTCTGGTTTCATGAAACTGTGGCTAAATAGAGCTCTGCCATGGAAGCACAAGGTGACAAAAACAAAGTTATTTTCTCCAAAATCGAGAATATATTTAAATATTTATGAGTATAATATGTTTTATCCTTAAGAAATTATTCTTTTTTAAAAATTTAATCAGTATTAATAATCTTAAAATCATAATAGAATTGAACTAATTGTTTCTTGACTTACAAATAAGAATTTTATTTATCCAAGTAATCTTGCGATGATTTACAATATAATAGAGATAAGCACTATTCTACCTTTTCATGGGTTTTAAAAACTGTTCTGCTTTCAAACTGAAAGTGCCTCCATGAGAAGTTTTCAGAACAGTTTTCACAATAACTTTAAAAACTATAATACACTCCCAGAAATCAGGTTATCGTATTTCCGCTCATCACACCTACTGCGCACGTCTCAATTCTGTTTTTAATTCAATACTCATTTCCGTGATATTTTTTTTAAAACAGTTTCGATGCAAAACTAAAAATTGACCGTTGTGACCTTGAACTCAAAATATTTTTAAATAACCGTTCCCATGAGATTTTGAATATTAAAAGTTTTCAAAACCCATGGAAACGTTTTACGGTGCTGCTAGTATTCTCGTCTATCTCCACTTTGCACTGATAAATCTCAATAAACTCCATTTATAGTGCAGCCATACCATTGTAACCAATTCAATCCCCAGTTAGAGGAGGTGGTTTGACGTAGCTATTAATAGTCCCCTGACTCTAAAATTTTATTTGTTGTTTTCTCTCGAAGGATCTTGGTTTAGATATCAATGAAAGTAGATGATATAGATTGAGAAATGTATTGAGTGTTTTGCAGTTTAATAAGTTCAAAGGAGAGCAGGGACAGTGATAGTAGAAGTAAGGAGATGGTAGAGTCATATTCGCAGGATAGGTCAAGGCTTGTAGGCTTGCTGATCACCGGAACTAGAGGATATAAATAACGAGGTAGTAATAGTGGACTTCGGTAACCTATTCCAGTCAGGTCTCTACGTGAGAGTGTGTGATCGGAATACAATTTTCTTCTATCCAAGATGCTTTCTATTTCAGTCGTACGACCTAATTAAACATCCTTCTTCAAGAACCGCAAACGGACATCACCGACAATAAAACAGTAAGGACTCGTAGACCATTCGCTTATAACTATGTTACAAAACGAAGGACTCAAATGAATGTAGATAAAACTAAGTACTTGTAGATCTTGATTTTGTATTATGTGCTACAACTACATAGCAGGAGCAATTAAACATTTAACGCTCATTGTGGGTTACATCTCTTAAAACAAAAACCAAGTAAAAAACACTGGTGCGTAGACAAATTACAAATTGTTCTTTGCCGTTTTCAAAGTCCAAAGTAGTAGTTTAAAGAAATAAAAACTCACTTTTGCAATATTTCGACCCTCATAAATACTTGTGTTGTGTAGGTGTAAAAAGTAAAGTTTATTTATAATCTTTAGAGTTCAAAATGATAAAATAGAACATTAAACGTCTAGTTCGAAAAGCAGCATTTTTGTATGCGAGTGTGTTCATACTCCACACTCGCATTGACCTCTACTATTGTTGGATTTTAATAATAAATACAGAAAAAAAGTTACTTTAATTACACTATGATGAATCTTTCACTTTAGAAGTTAGATATGTTTCACACTAAGATGAATCTTTCACTTTGGAAGTTAAATATGTTTTACACTATGATGAATCTTTCACTTTAGAAGTTAGATATGTTTCACACTAAGATGAATCTTTCACCATATACACAGATGATTATGTTATGATTAATACGAATACGCGAAAGACTAATTAGAGTATGCTGATAAAGCAAGTTGGCCTTCATATTAATAAGCAAGNTCACTTTAGAAGTTAGACGGATTTCACACTATGATGAATCTTTCACTAGAGAAGTTAGACATGTTTCACACTATGACGAATCTTTCACCTTATAGAAGTTAGACATGTTTCACACTATGGTGAATCTTTCACTTGAGAAGTTTGACATGTTTCACACTATGACGAATCTTCCACCTTATATGTAGAAGTTAGACATGTTTCACACTATGACTAATCTTTCACCTTATAGAAGTTAGACATGTTTCACACTATGATGAATCTTTCACTAGAGAAGTTAGACATGTTTCACACTATGACGAATCTTCCACCTTATAGAAGTTATACATGTTTCACACTATGATGATCACAAAGAGTAGCTGGGTGTAATGATCAATTCACCGTCCTATAACAATGACCTAAAGTTGTGTTTATCAGGATGCCCAAAATGATATGATATCAACAAATATAAATATTTACAAAGTGTATCCTGTGCATAATAACGTTCTTAAATTTAAATTATTAGTGAGCATTAGGCCAAATTCAAAGGAATGTACTCTTTAATGAAAACTTATATTAAAGAACAGATTGTAATAAAACATTGGCGTTTAAGTACCTAATGCAAGTATGTATTCATATTTACCATTTACCCTTTCTCTATTCTTATTGGCCTGGAGGCAGATGCCCCGTTTGCCCCTTACCAAAGTAATTGCATTTGCATATACCACTAAACACATAATAAGAAAAAGCACATAATAAATACTCGCTGTTCTTTTCAAAGATCATAATATTTATGACAACAAATGATAAAATACTGCCTACAGCTTTTAAATAAATATGATTAAAAAATACCTTCTTCTTTTTGCCAATCTATTACAACCTGTGCGCATTATAACTAAATAAAGCAAACTTTGAACTTCTTAATATGAAAACTTGGAGATAAAAATAGTTAAAATTACATAGTTTAATATTGTTTAAAAAGAAGAAGGTTAAAAGAAAGAATTAAAAAGCAATATTTAAAAGCATAAAATTTATACTTAATAAACAAAAATTCACCCTCAGGCGTTCGTTAAAACTTCAGTTGATTATAAATGGTCCAATACATTGTACAAATCAATAGGTACAAAGTAAAAATATAAATATATTATTAACAAGAAATATTAGTTAATAATAAACAAAGGCTGTTACTACCAGCCTTTTTAAACGAACAATTTATTTTTTCCCTTAACACTTCATAAGAGTCTAAAATTACCACTCAAATTATTTTATAAATTTATTTATGAATCATTAAAAACAGTTTTATAAAACAACTTAGAAGGCAAAAATAACGATGTAGTAATTTAGTGTATTAGGAAGAGATTGCACCTTGCGTCATATAAAAAAAATTGAATCATTTGGCGACGCGTTCAAAAGTCTAGGTTGAACATCATTAAAAGTACATTAAACTAGAGTTATTAATCTACTCTAGGTTTAATACTTCCTAGATAGTAAGCAGGAAGACTGGCTGTATCTAAACAGCTTTAGGTATAAAAGGTGAGGTAACTATCAGTGATATCAATGTGGCAACCCATGACAGTGGAAAATCGCGTGAAAATGACAGAAGGGGATGTTTTTCTAGTCGATATAAACTGAGGTAATATAACTCATGGAAAATGACCCCGATTTTTGTAATAGATAAGAGATAAAAAAGTGGTATTTAAGTAAAACTGACATGACAACAACTGATAACAAATCTCATGACACTGAAAAAACACCCCAATCAATGTTGCCTTGTTAATTAAATTGTTTTGAGTTCATATTATTTTAGATTGATCATATTTCGGCACTTATTTAGATTGTTTTTCCCCTTATATAGAAAAACCAGGGGAGTAACAATGCATTTTCTACTTTAGATTGTTACTCCCCTTATATAAAAAAAACAGGGGAGTAAATATCTAAAGAAGGTGTACGGAATATTCTTCTTTAGACTGTTACTCCACTCCACTTATGAATACATATACATTAGTGTGATATTCCTTTGTCCTTAAGTACATTGGACTAAACATCCCTTTGTCTTGATAGTACCTTGTAGTTAGTTAGATATATAGTCATTTATATTTATATTTAAAAAAGGGGAGGGGGGGGGGTAACAATCTAAAGAAGTACCAATATTTCTTCGTAGAGAGGAGAACAAAGAGAAGATCGTGAGGACGAAAGCAAACTAATGAAATTAAGTGGAAGTGGTACGAAGAGCAGATAAACCAAATACATATATGTAGATGTATCACCTGGTTCTTTCATGTAAAGGGTTAGATTTTGGAGTAAACAAACATTTTGGTGTTTTTTAAAAATGGGGTTTTGATGGTGTTATTTTAACGTTGAAGTTTAAATAATGGCACCTCTTTAGATTGTTACTCCCCTTATAAAGAAAACAGAGGGGAGTACCAATTTGAGGAAGTTGTACGGAATGTTCTTCTTTAGTTTGTTACTCCCCTTATAAAAACAGTTCCTTTGTCCCAAAGTGCATTGGACTAAACATAACTTTGTCTTAATATTTATTTTGCTTAAGTCATTTATATCCTAGAAACACATAGGGGAGTAACAATCTAAAGAAGAACCTAAATAATTAAGATTCTCAATTTACTACAATATGCGCTGCATATCAAAATTTCAAATTTCGAACATACAACTTAGAATTATTGAAGAACTCCAGGTCCTAAAAATTATTAAGATCAATTCCGAAACTTTCACTTCTAAAATGTTTAAAACCCCTATTTCACGATCATAATATTAGAAGAGTCAGCTATGATAAATTATAAAAAATATGCTAATTTATTACATTCGTTTTTCATTCCGAGCAGATTTAAAAAGATCTGTTAAAATGCTTATTTGAGATAGATTAATTTCAAGACATAGATCAAATTTATAAAAGTCTGAAAGTTTGCCGAAATCAGCGTATTAAGTGTCAGATTTCGTTTGGGGGTCTCAAATTCCACTATATTTTTAGAAGGATCTAGTTCAGGTTTTAATTTAATTTAGACAGCTGGTTTAAGTTCGTTAGCCTGTTTCGTCCTTGTCTTCCATGTTGTGTATCAGTCACGTGATTCGGACGTGATACCAATGGTAGACAGGATTGAATCTCCCTCCAAGCAGTTGCTACATCACAGTTTGTATTTGCTGCTCGACCGATTAGTCTGTCCTTGCTTTTAGCAATTTCGATTAACTGCTTCACCTCCATTTTTTTTCTTTCCACTTAACATTGTTAGATTAGATGAATTTATCCGTGGCCTTCCAACCTCGAATACTTCTTTCACTTTATACAATCAACTGCATAGTTGGGTTTACCACATTAATATACGTATTAGGTAAAAAGATTTGCGAAGAAGCAAGCTTATAAGGTAATTTAATTTTTTAACCTCTAAAGAATGAATAAAAATGTGAATTTAGCAAAATGCAATAAGCCTTCAGATCGTTGAAATTATTAAGGGGGCTATTTGTGGTCAATATTCGACAAATTATCCAATTTTCTTAAAAATCAGATGACTACTTTTTAAGATAAAGGTGTCAATAAAAAAAAGTGGGTGCATGTGGAAGAGAAACTAATGGGCGCAAAATGTTGAAATTTATAGGAAACCAACAATGGACTTTATGACATACCACCCAAATTTCATTAAAATTTGGCAGATAGTTAAGATCCTTTGGTTATCAAAAATTCTGTCTTTCAATTTCTGTCGGACCTGTTCGACCAACACGGGACCAAAAATGTTTCTTGGTGTCTGCAACGGATTTCTGTCAAAGAATTTTTTTAAAACGGAGACATAAAAAATGTTCGTTCTTCAAATCGATCACATTTGCTTCTGTTACCTTCGGTAAGCTCGGAAGCAAAATGGGGTTGAGAATAAAATAAATAAGACGATTACGAGTCGTAAAAGCACCATAAAAGTAGGTGATATACGAAGCGAGGAAGCCAATTAGTGTGGCACACTAATTGGCAGACTGTTTTTTATTACTTTTGAGCTTATGAGGTTTGCAACTTTTGCACAAGCTTTTCCCTTTTTATGTCCTTTCAAGTTCAAAAAAAATAAATATTTTACGTCCTTAAATGCAAGGCACAAAGTCAAGGTGTTCAAAATAAAATCAGGATCTTTTGCTACTCTGGCTTTCTTTAGGTTCATAAATAATTTGCTTGTTAAGTACAGTTAAGCCCGTCGAGTGGACTCGTGAGCTGGCGAAAGACTTTGCGAGAAAGGTCTGACCCACCTATCAGAATCAGTAATATGAGTAACGGGGAACGATCCCCGCGCTCTGCTTGATGAAATGGAGTGCCTGCAATCCGGTCCAGTAGGACTATTTTAATGATGGGTCTGGTTGATATATTTAAGAACATTATTTCTATTAATACTTAGTTTCTTACATTAAGTCCTAACTTCTAAAGAATTAGAAATTGTCTTTGTTCCAATAGTGATGGTTAAAGCTTCGTCCAGGCTGCCAAACCAAACAGAGGAAACGAGTCGAGCATTGGTCTCTGCGCATACGCCCAGTATGAGACGCGCAGGCGCATTTAAGACTGGGCATGCGCAGAGAGCCAGGCTCGGCTCGTTTCCTCTGTTTGGTTCGGCAGTCTGGATAAGGCTTCAAGTGCTTAAAAGAAGTAATTTTATTTTACTTATGTATTGTTTTATGATAATGTTTGAGTTACACGAACCTATTCATTGTTTAGCAAATACTCTGGTTATAGATTGGTTAACTATACCTTTATTAAGTTAATCTAACTTTTCCTATTCAACGTTACAGTTATGGATAAACGGCATGCATTTTTTTCTAGACGATTAACTAAAAGCTTAAAAGACTTTAAATTATAACAAAAAGGTTGTAATACATCGAATTTAACAAGAACTATTACTGTAGACTGTAGACCGATTAAAAAATATCTGAATACAATGTATATTAAATCAAGAAGACCTCTTTCATCTGAAAAAAGGGGTTCCCACAAGTTCAATTTATTCTATAGCTCGACACAATACAAATAGAATTGGTTGTACCCGTGACTGAGATAACCAATTAGTGGTTTCTTAATTGTTCGAATACACGCATTTATAGTTCTCTAACTAACCTACGTGAACTCATAATTTGATCCAGTGTGAACTAACAATTGTCTTTATCAGACCAATTAGAATGTCTAGTGATGGTTATTTTAATCAATGGAGTTAATCAAGAATGATAACATAAGCAAATGTAAATGAGGTTGTAATGTAACCTATGCAAATAACCATTTAAAATTGTTAACAATGGATTATTTTTTTACAAAACTCTTAGCTACTTGACTGTCCGGGGCAGATTTTGTTCAAATCTTGTTATCAATATTTGACCCACTTCCCCACAACTTAGACATCTGAAAATTGACGACATGAATTATGAATTTCCGATGACAATACAATAATCAGCCATAAGTTTTACAGAAATCGTTTGTATAATCTATAAATTTCTTAAAAATTCTAGCGGTAAAGTTAAAAAAATATTAACAACGATGGTCAGTAACAAGTAAGTGAGGTTATTTCAGTTTAAATAATTTCGATTTAAACGTCAAAGATTTCACTGTAGGGTACAGCAAGTTCGGTTGAACCCCTGTTCCATTCTCATCTTTGGGCTACCTCTAGCGTGGTGTTCAATTAACTTTGGGCGTTCATGTCAACTTTTAATGCTTATATTACAGTTAAATAGCATTTTTTATTAGAATTTTTTAAGATAAATGGCATTAGCAACACGCACTCAGTCATAGGACTCTATATGCTTAAATGATTTAAAATACGAACGATGTAATATATTAAAAGTGGCTGATCAGTAATGTCTAATCTAACAAAGTGATGCTAACGATATAATATATGTAAAGTGGCTGATCAGTAATCTCTAATCTAACAAAGTGATGCTAACGATATAATATATGTAAATTGGCTGATCAGTCTAATCTAACAAAGTGATGCTAACGATATAATATATGTAAAGTGGCTGATCAGTAATCTCTGATCTAACAAAGTAATGCTAACGATATACTATATGTAAAGTGTCTGATCAGTAATCTCTAATCTAACAAAGTGATGCTAACGATATAATATATGTAAAGTGGCTGATCAGTCTAATCTCACAAAGTGATGCTAACGATATAATATATGTAAAGTGGCTGATCAGTAATCTCTAATCTAACAAAGTGATGCTAACGATATAGGTACTATATGTAAAGTGGCTGATCAGTAATCTCTAANTATGTAAAGTGGCTGATCAGCAATGTCTAATCTAACAAAGTGATGCTAACGATATACTTTATGTAAAGTGGCTGATCAGCAATGTCTAATCTAACAAAGTGATGCTAACGATATAAGATATGTAAAGTGGCTGATCAGCAATGTCTAATCTAACAAAGTGATGCTAACGATATACTTTATGTAAAGTGGCTGATCAGCAATGTCTAATCAAACAAAGTGATGCTAACGATATAAGATATGTAAAGTGGCTGATCAGCAATGTCTAATCTAACAAAGTGATGCTAACGATATACTTTATGTAAAGTGGCTGATCAGCAATGTCTAATCTAACAAAGTGATGCTAACGATATAAGATATGTAAAGTGGCTGATCAGCAATGTCTAATCTAACAAAGTGATGCTAACGATATACTTTATGTAAAGTGGCTGATCAGCAATGTCTAATCAAACAAAGTGATGCTAACGATATAAGATATGTAAAGTGGCTGATCAGCAATGTCTAATCTAACAAAGTGATGCTAACGATATACTTTATGTAAAGTGGCTGATCAGCAATGTCTAATCTAACAAAGTGATGCTAACGATATAAGATATGTAAAGTGGCTGATCAGCAATGTCTAATCTAACAAAGTGATGCTAACGATATACTTTATGTAAAGTGGCTGATCAGCAATGTCTAATCAAACAAAGTGATGCTAACGATATAAGATATGTAAAGTGGCTGATCAGCAATGTCTAATCTAACAAAGTGATGCTAACGATATACTTTATGTAAAGTGGCTGATCAGCAATGTCTAATCTAACAAAGTGATGCTAACGATATAAGATATGTAAAGTGGCTGATCAGCAATGTCTAATCTAACAAAGTGATGCTAACGATATACTTTATGTAAAGTGGCTGATCAGCAATGTCTAATCAAACAAAGTGATGCTAACGATATAAGATATGTAAAGTGGCTGATCAGCAATGTCTAATCTAACAAAGTGATGCTAACGATATACTTTATGTAAAGTGGCTGATCAGCAATGTCTAATCTAACAAAGTGATGCTAACGATATAAGATATGTAAAGTGGCTGATCAGCAATGTCTAATCTAACAAAGTGATGCTAACGATATACTTTATGTAAAGTGGCTGATCAGCAATGTCTAATCAAACAAAGTGATGCTAACGATATAAGATATGTAAAGTGGCTGATCAGCAATGTCTAATCTAACAAAGTGATGCTAACGATATACTTTATGTAAAGTGGCTGATCAGCAATGTCTAATCTAACAAAGTGATGCTAACGATATAAGATATGTAAAGTGGCTGATCAGCAATGTCTAATCTAACAAAGTGATGCTAACGATATACTTTATGTAAAGTGGCTGATCAGCAATGTCTAATCAAACAAAGTGATGCTAACGATATAAGATATGTAAAGTGGCTGATCAGCAATGTCTAATCTAACAAAGTGATGCTAACGATATACTTTATGTAAAGTGGCTGATCAGCAATGTCTAATCTAACAAAGTGATGCTAACGATATAAGATATGTAAAGTGGCTGATCAGCAATGTCTAATCTAACAAAGTGATGCTAACGATATACTTTATGTAAAGTGGCTGATCAGCAATGTCTAATCAAACAAAGTGATGCTAACGATATAAGATATGTAAAGTGGCTGATCAGCAATGTCTAATCTAACAAAGTGATGCTAACGATATACTTTATGTAAAGTGGCTGATCAGCAATGTCTAATCTAACAAAGTGATGCTAACGATATAAGATATGTAAAGTGGCTGATCAGCAATGTCTAATCTAACAAAGTGATGCTAACGATATACTTTATGTAAAGTGGCTGATCAGCAATGTCTAATCAAACAAAGTGATGCTAACGATATAAGATATGTAAAGTGGCTGATCAGCAATGTCTAATCTAACAAAGTGATGCTAACGATATACTTTATGTAAAGTGGCTGATCAGCAATGTCTAATCTAACAAAGTGATGCTAACGATATAAGATATGTAAAGTGGCTGATCAGCAATGTCTAATCTAACAAAGTGATGCTAACGATATACTTTATGTAAAGTGGCTGATCAGCAATGTCTAATCAAACAAAGTGATGCTAACGATATAAGATATGTAAAGTGGCTGATCAGCAATGTCTAATCTAACAAAGTGATGCTAACGATATACTTTATGTAAAGTGGCTGATCAGCAATGTCTAATCTAACAAAGTGATGCTAACGATATAAGATATGTAAAGTGGCTGATCAGCAATGTCTAATCTAACAAAGTGATGCTAACGATATACTTTATGTAAAGTGGCTGATCAGCAATGTCTAATCAAACAAAGTGATGCTAACGATATAAGATATGTAAAGTGGCTGATCAGCAATGTCTAATCTAACAAAGTGATGCTAACGATATACTTTATGTAAAGTGGCTGATCAGCAATGTCTAATCTAACAAAGTGATGCTAACGATATAAGATATGTAAAGTGGCTGATCAGCAATGTCTAATCTAACAAAGTGATGCTAACGATATACTTTATGTAAAGTGGCTGATCAGCAATGTCTAATCAAACAAAGTGATGCTAACGATATAAGATATGTAAAGTGGCTGATCAGCAATGTCTAATCTAACAAAGTGATGCTAACGATATACTTTATGTAAAGTGGCTGATCAGCAATGTCTAATCTAACAAAGTGATGCTAACGATATAAGATATGTAAAGTGGCTGATCAGCAATGTCTAATCTAACAAAGTGATGCTAACGATATACTTTATGTAAAGTGGCTGATCAGCAATGTCTAATCAAACAAAGTGATGCTAACGATATAAGATATGTAAAGTGGCTGATCAGCAATGTCTAATCTAACAAAGTGATGCTAACGATATACTTTATGTAAAGTGGCTGATCAGCAATGTCTAATCTAACAAAGTGATGCTAACGATATAAGATATGTAAAGTGGCTGATCAGCAATGTCTAATCTAACAAAGTGATGCTAACGATATACTTTATGTAAAGTGGCTGATCAGCAATGTCTAATCAAACAAAGTGATGCTAACGATATAAGATATGTAAAGTGGCTGATCAGCAATGTCTAATCTAACAAAGTGATGCTAACGATATACTTTATGTAAAGTGGCTGATCAGCAATGTCTAATCTAACAAAGTGATGCTAACGATATAAGATATGTAAAGTGGCTGATCAGCAATGTCTAATCTAACAAAGTGATGCTAACGATATACTTTATGTAAAGTGGCTGATCAGCAATGTCTAATCAAACAAAGTGATGCTAACGATATAAGATATGTAAAGTGGCTGATCAGCAATGTCTAATCTAACAAAGTGATGCTAACGATATACTTTATGTAAAGTGGCTGATCAGCAATGTCTAATCTAACAAAGTGATGCTAACGATATAAGATATGTAAAGTGGCTGATCAGCAATGTCTAATCTAACAAAGTGATGCTAACGATATACTTTATGTAAAGTGGCTGATCAGCAATGTCTAATCAAACAAAGTGATGCTAACGATATAAGATATGTAAAGTGGCTGATCAGCAATGTCTAATCTAACAAAGTGATGCTAACGATATACTTTATGTAAAGTGGCTGATCAGCAATGTCTAATCTAACAAAGTGATGCTAACGATATAAGATATGTAAAGTGGCTGATCAGCAATGTCTAATCTAACAAAGTGATGCTAACGATATACTTTATGTAAAGTGGCTGATCAGCAATGTCTAATCAAACAAAGTGATGCTAACGATATAAGATATGTAAAGTGGCTGATCAGCAATGTCTAATCTAACAAAGTGATGCTAACGATATACTTTATGTAAAGTGGCTGATCAGCAATGTCTAATCTAACAAAGTGATGCTAACGATATACTATATGTAAAGTGGCTGATCAGTAACGTCTAATCTAACAAAGTGATGCTAACGATCTAATATATGTAAAGTGGCTGATCAGTCTCATCTAACAAAGTGATGCTAACGATATAATGTAAAGTGGCTGATCAGTAAGGTCTAATTTGACAAAGTGATGCTAACGATATAATATATGTAAAGTGGCTGATCAGTCTCATCTAACAAAGTGATGCTAACGATATACTATATGTAAAGTGGCTTATTAGTAATATGTAATCTAAGGTCAAAATGATGCTAACTAGAACAAGCATAAGTATATTTAATATTCATAGAGAATATATATTTACATGAATAATTATAAACTTTTCAATTTGCATAAATTTTCTATTATTAGTTTAATTATGGGAATAAAAATTACTCGAACCACAAACGTGTTGTTATTTATAAATTAATATGAAAAAGTGTTATACACGTGGCAAAACCGCGCTGAGTAATATAACACATATAATTGAAGGGTTGTAATTATAATTAAACAATATACAACTGTAAAACTTAAAGTATGGATGTTGAAATTGTAGATTTAGAAATAATTAAAAAAAAAAAAAAACTGCAATTAGAAACATATAAAAAATTTAAGAACGAAATAATTCGAGCCAATGAATAGTAATAGCACAATTATTCAAAATATTATAGCATTTTAAAAATGCAAATTCCAATCTCAGGCAATGTAATTAAAAAAAAAATAAGTAATAAAAATTCAGGTAAAGTTAAAAAATTAATCAGACAAGCGGAAAATTAGATTAAAAAAAAATATTTAAGGATAAAGAACTTAGAACATTTTAAAAACAAGTTAACCTTGCCTCGAGTAACTTTAAACTAGCAACAGGTTGAAAATACAAAATGTAAACAATTTAATATTAGTTAAAATTGACACAACAAGAGGTCAATTTAAATAGATTAATTGAATACACTTATCGAGAGCACAGTGTACGAGTAAATATCAGTTTAAAACCCGCTTTATAATATCCTTTAACTAGAAGAATAACGCCTTGAGGTAAATACAAAAGTACATTGCAATTATTGCAAAGACGTCAGAAATCCAATCAACTAAAGTGCCAAATTAAAATTTGAATGTATCATTTGTATGAACAGTTCGCGTCTAAAGTACAATTTAATGGATTTTATCAACAAGGCAACATTCGGAATAATAATATTCGGAAATTCGTAATAGGCATGGAAGAATATCACTCAAGACTGCCGGCATATAACGAGCTTGAAAGTGAATTATCAGTACCCCCTTGGTTCTAAACGGTAGTGTCCTACATAAGTCCTATAAGACTCAAAGGTTTGAGTGTTTGTCTCCCCAAGACATTGAGACTCCTGGGGAAGTTTTATATTTAATATTCCTTTATCTTAATAGTTGATTAGACTAAAGGATATGATCACAATTATATACACAAGTGTAACATTCCTTTGTCCCAAGGTACATTGGAATAAATATCCCTTCGTGTAAATAAGTAATTTAGACTAAGGAATATAATATATGCTACTCTGTATAAGTTCCTTTGTCTAAATAACTATTAATACAAAGGGATAAGTGGGGGTGCTTAAGTAAAAAAGTACCAGATGTGCTATAATAGTTCTAAAGATATTTTACTCAGTTGCTTTACAGTGGCTTAAACTTAACGTCACGATGCTTTAGGCTCCTGAAATGAAGATGCTAAAAGTCTCATAATTTGTAAAGACAGTGTTGGCATACTTCAAGACACCGGAAAATCTATATTTAAACGATGAATTCTTTCTATATTATAGGTAATCAACAAATTCCGGCTTACCAAAAACTAAGCGGAAGCAAGGTCCGGCGCGGCGCGACATTGTCGAGTGGATAGCAAACTCACTAACAAACGCTTGAAACCAAGGTCATTATCAAAATCCCCGGCGATAGTTCGAATCCTGGGGAGGTAAGATATGTTTCACAAGTGGTTGTGTGAAGTGATCGACATTCACCTCACCCCTTTGGTTTGCTCAATGGACCGACGACTTACCAACGAAGTATGTCTTCTGCTTTCCCGCCTTTGGGCTCAGGCTCAATATAGGTTTAACCCCTCAGTTAAAAGGAAGCTAAAGTCTCTAGTTCTGCGATATAAATTTGCTTCAAATAATTGCTTATTTTCCAAAGTAAAGAGAGAAAGAGATAATAGTCTCTCTAAAGTTTAAATTTCTGCAAAATAACATTTTAATAGACTTATTTAAAGTCTTATTCGATAAAAATTTACCTTGGATTTTCAAACTAAATCAGTGCACATAATTAAGAATAATAAATTCATCTAATATGATTCTTGAAGACATTAGATGATTAAATATTTTCATTCATTACTTTTGATCTTTAGCGAAAGAGTGCGTGAGCGCATAAACCATAAAAAATGCAGTG
>KZ651101.1:1146036-1158399 GCA_001010745.2 Gerris buenoi | reverse complement strand
CCCCCCCCCATTATTAAAAGTTAGTTATTTTGATTGAAACTGTGGACTTGGAAATAAAGGTCAAAATGTTAAGATTATCTGTTTTTCTATCATCCATGGCAGCAAAAGGTTGATTAAGAACCTATTTTGACCACTTAAATCCACTGCTCGATATGGGTTTTACAGTAAACTTTCCATTTTTAATGTGTCTTTTATTGATGTTTTAAGATTATTCGGATTTAATTAAGATAGCTAATAGCGTTATAGGAATCATACTTTAGAGAATAAAATAATTAACTAATTTCTAGCCAAATTTATTAATATGTACTTATTTAATGTTTTACATTAAAAATATATACATTTATATTATATACCTACTCACCCAGTAAAGATTTACTAAGAATATTATTTATGGTCTGGAAAAAATTAGACCTAATGTGTAAAATTTTGCTGCTCTCAGTTTTAGTTAAATCTACCAAACTAAAAGTCCTGTTTCACTGGTATTTTTTGTTGTCTTCACCATATTGTAATAGATCTTTATTTATTGTATTTATTTTTTTTTTTCAATAGTAATGACTAAATGAATATTAAATTGACATGACAGAGTAAAGAATAGAATAGTACAATACATTACAGGAGCACAGTAGCGCTAGTTGATTGTGGCCTAACAAGGAAGCAATAGAAGACGTATGTTTATTATGTGAAGGAGTTTGGAGTGAGTCAGATTGGATCAGCTGATGCACCTCTTAGTGACTTGACCTTGACAAGCCATTATAGAACCTCGGACTACAATAGCACTCGTAGTTCGTTCGTTCGTTCCTCACCTCAACAGTTCTACTACCAGACTTATCTCTGCAGACTGTTCCAACAATACATTACTTCACACCATTCAATCAACCTCACACAGAATATAGACTGTGACAAATTGCTCTTAACAATACCTTTATTGAAGGAGAAAAAATAACAATGATTAATGGTTAACACATATAGAAACGAAATAAAACGGTAAGGAGCTTAAAGCTTTTGAATGCCTTTCTATAGCTTTACATATGTGAGCTTACTTAATTTTAACAATAAGCTACTTAGCTTTGACAAAAAAGGACAATTGTAAGCTTGTTACTAATTTTCATAAATAGATACATTTACATAAAGCTAATTGGAAGTTTAGTTTTTTCTACAAAGATATTGTATAATTTGCTCATAGTTGTTCAGTGTGAGTATGAGAGTCCAAAACTTAATTGTTTTAATATATTTTCTTACAAAATATACGACGTATAAAAAAGTTCTTTAAAAAAAAAAATTTTAACAAAGAATATCTGTGCTTTTTTTTAGAGTTTTTCGTTGTTTGATTAAAAATAGACTGCTAATTGGTGTGGCACAAAGCTTCCTCGCGTACTTTATTGATTTGATGCTTTTCCTCATACTTACTTCCTCATACGTACTTTCTCCGTAGGTATATAGGAAAAGTATTGTTTTTTTGGAAAAATTGTTTTGATTTATTACAGGAATCAGTATCAATTTAGCAAAAGTTAAAGAGCGCAGACCTTCAAATTAATCTGGGGCTATCTGCGGGTTACATTCGATAAACTATAAAAGTTTCATACAAATATTTATCTGTAGATAAGTACTTTTGCAGCTATAGGTGTAAATAAATGTATGTTTGTGCGGATGTGGAAGAGAAACAAATGGGAGCAGATGGTTGAAACTTATATGGGATCAACAATGAGCTAATTATGACCTCCCGTTAAAATTTCACTAAAAACGGAGTTGAGTTTTTTATAGTATGTTGGTTCACAAAAATTATTGAGCAACAAACCGATATAGAGGGACAGACGCCTAACCAAAAATGTTTCCTGATGTCTGAAACGAATTTCAACCTTGAAATTTTTTAAACTGGAGACATAAAAAACTTAATTTTCAGAACGATCACATAGCTTCCGTTACCTTCGGTCAGCTCCGAAACAAAATGTGATGAACAGTAAATCGTTAGCTTGCACGGATCGGAGCTTACCAGTCCTAAGTGAATTGGAAAATCACAATAGTAGTGAAAAGCTTCAGAAAGATATGATTGAGGTAAGGTATGGTCAAGAACTAAGCTGATCTGGATCTATAAAAAAAATCCCAATGCGTTTGCCAAGAACTCTTAACAGTGGCCTTTTTTAGACTCACCTTCGGCCTTGACTTCAACATAACAATATACCTTTATAGAATCGAGGTAGTTGACTTCTCGCGATGGTTGCTTAACAATGAGGAAAACATGACAGCGGAAAATATTTTTGGATTATGATTTACTGTATATCAGTAACTTTATTTGGCTGAGTATTATTGGTCAGTTCGCTCTAAAGTGGCAGACAAAAATAATGAAAATTAACACAATAGCTAATATAGTTGAGGCTTTCTTTTACTTAGTATCAGTATCAATCTGCATTAATTATTCTTAATTACTGTTGGAATTATTAAGGATTTATGGCCTTTAAATTTTATTCACCGTGATTAAAAGTCGCACTAATACTCAATAGATATAAAAATTAGGTATATGTAATTTAATTCTATTTTTGAAAGAAGTGTATCAAGAGATTTAAATTATGCCATAACAATAAACGTAGTTTAGTGTAGTGCTTTCGTGTATGATAAGCTATAGGGTATTTTCAGTGAAACCGTATAAGGTTATATTTAACTTTGTATTTATAAATAACCAAGCACAGCTAGTAAAGTAAAGAGCTGAAACTCAAGTGCAGTTCTCATTAAGGTTAGGATTAACTAGATGTTTTGGACCTAGATGAGGTGTTAAGAGACTCTCAGACTCAAGTTCCCATTTCAACATGATACATCCCCAAGAACCCTCACCCCAAACCTCTTAACATCTTTCAAAACTAGATAAATATTTCAATTTTTTAAGCCCAATATCTAAAATCTTTATAGGCTAATTTTCAATTTCCCAGAACAGAAATAATTAACAAAATATGTGACTCTTTGCAGAGTCCATTCCACGAAAAGCAGAACCGAAATTTGTGCAATAATAGGCGGTACTATTCAAGAACTGTTTACAAGAGTGAAACATTGATATAATTGAAAGTGAAACTTTTATAGTATTGTTTCACCATGTAGAGACCACGTCGTAGAAACCAATTCGCTTCAGCGCCATAGACAGCAAAGCAGCTACGACAAATGGTCTAGCAACAGCAACGTGGTAAGATATTGGGCTCCCGCAGGAAGGATATAAACTGGATTCCTCCGAAAATCGTGTAGGAAAAAAATTAAAAGACAGACGAAAGAAAAGAGAAAAATTAAAATAACATCGTCTATGGATAAACACCAGAGTTGAAATGAAGAAAGTCATACAGTAGTAACTAGCCTATGTCATCTGATGACTTTGAGCGTTAAATTTGACAACAAGCATTGCCTGCAACTAATGGACCCCAAGAATAGGGCATTGATCAGAGTAAAAATTAAGATACATAAAATTAAAAGCTAATTATTAAGCTTTGTAAAAGATAAATTACATTAAAAAATAAAAAAGTAATTAAAAAGTTTAATTACATTAATAAATATGGTACATACAGATAAACCATGAAAGAAATTATGTTATGTCCTTCATATATTACTCTCTGGGCAGATCAATATTGAAAGTGGCTAGTATGGTCTCACCAAAGTTGAATATTGAATTTAAGACACTGCCTGAATGAACACTGAATCACATTTTCATACAAGATAGAAATGAAGATTAAGAGCATAGAGAGAGATTTAAATATTTATTGGACTTAATTACTGAGCTAAAGAAAAAGTTTTATCTTTAATAAATTTATGTTGATTAAAGAAAGAAAAGTGATAAATACAAGAATATAAATAAAACAATGACTGACCTGAACAAGCCTACTTTTTTTAACTCTTTTACGAGGTATATATTTTACTTTGGTTCCCAAAATTCAGATTTCTTTCAACATAATTAGCCTTGGAATGCTAATGCTAGTCAAATCGACAAGCACAGTTCGACCCTTAACCTTGCACGCTAGTATGGGATGGTGATGGGTACCCCATCCTACTGCAGTGCTTGCACTAGTTGGTAACACACCTGCCAGTTAGCAGTAGAAGTCCTTTGAGCATACACTCGTTTTCTGGTGAATTCCCATCCATACGACTAAAGTTTAGTAATAAACGTGGGTAATTAATTGGTCGCCGAATTAGCCTATAGCCTAGGGCTAGGGGCCTATACAGTGTAAGGGGCAATGGGTCTAGGGTAATTGGCCATGGACCAGAGAGAGACCAGTGGCCAGTAACTTGGGGTCTGAAAGCATTTAGCATATGGCATAGGGCCTAGGGCTTGTGGCCTGGGTTGTTTCACTTTAGCATAGGATCTAGGGCTTGGGCCTGGGATGTTTCACTTAACTTAAATGTTCACTTAATTTAATATTATTCTAACGTTCCTACTTTTTTTTTTATCAAATGTTTGTATATCTCTTCTTCTTAATAGTTCTTAATAGTTTTTTCTTAATTTAATTTTTACGTTTTTGGTAGTATTCATTCTACGGAAAGATTAAATTTTAATTTAAATCAAAATAATAATAATTNGTTGGGTCAAAAAGTTGCACCAGGGTTCCAAATTTCAGCACTTTCGCTTGAACGGTTCGGGCCCTATGAACCAAAGAGCGACGGACGGACGGACACATCATCCTCGGCATAAGGGTTTTGAGAAGTATCTACAAAACCCTAAAAATAGATGAAAGAAGACACACAAATTTTAAAAAAACATCGTCAATGGATAACACCTGGGTTAAAAAGTAGAAAGTTATACGGTGGAAACGAGCCTATATGTCATCTGAAGATTTTGAGCGTTCAATTTGACAACAAGCATTGTCTGCAACTAATGGACCCCCAGGCCCAAGGAATAGGGCCTTGATCAGAGTACAAATTAGGTTAAATAAAATTAAAATGATTAAGCTTTGTAAAAGAAGTGAAATTAATTTAATAAATTTGGTACATGCAGATAAACCATGAAAGGAATGCTATTTATGTCCTTCAAATAATACTTTAAGAGTAGATCAAAATTTAAAGTGGCTAGTATGGTCTCACCAAAGTTGAATATTGAATAATTTCAAATTATTTGAAGTCAGTTCCACCAAGAATGACAAAGAGAAAATAATACAACTGGATGAGTAAATCATTAAATGATACAGAAAAAGTGGATGAATTAAATAAATAAATGATAAATGGATGATTGGAGAGTTCACTATCATGAACCAGAAGTAAAACTGAAATGTGAAATGTGAATGAAAAATTGATGGGTTTCAAGTTTAAGGGTCAAACTCAGTCAAAGACACTGCCATGCCGGGATGAATACTAAATCACATTTTCATACAAGTTAAAAATGAAGATTAAGGGCATAGACAGAGAGTTTAATATTTATTAGACTTTATTTTTAATAAATTTATCTTTATTAAAGAAAGAAAAGTGATAAATACAAATATAAATAAAACAATGACAGTCTAACAAGTCTATTTTTTAAGTCTTTTACGTAGTATATATAAAACTTCCCACAATTCAGTGAACAATTAAAGTTCCCACAATTTAGATTTCCGTCTACATAATTAACCCTGAAATGCTAATGGTAGTCAAATCAACGAGCACAGTTTGACCCTTAACCTTGCACGCTCGGATGTAACGGTGATGGGTGCCCCATCCTTCTTAAGAGCTTGCACTGGTTGGTCACACACATGCCAGTGTAGAAGACCTTTAGCATGCACTCGTTTTCTGGTAAATTCCCGTCGATTCGACTAAAGTTTAGTATTGGTCGTCGAATGAGCCTATAGCCTGTGACAATGGGACAAGGATAAGGGGCATTGGGCCTAGGGTAATTGGCCTGGGACCAGAGACCAGTGGCCTGTAACTTAAGGTCTGTATAGCATTTAGCATAGGGCCTAGGGCTTGTAGTCTGGGGTGTTTCACTTAATTAAAACGTTCACTTAATTTAATATTATTCTAACGTTCCTACTGACTTTTTTCATCAAATGTTTGTATATCTCATTTTTTAAAAAATAATAAAGAGTTCTTAATAGTTTTTTCTTAATAAAAGTGTAGTCGAAGAAATTATTTTCTGCATACATTCGTCGAATCGACGAAGGTTTAGTAATACCAGCTATCCAATTTTGGAGACTTTCGTTAAAATTAATTTTTAATAAAGTAAATTGAGTTAATTTTAATCAAAATAGATGTTTTCGGATATTTTGAATGTTTTCTGTAGAGAGCGCGCTAGAACAAACCATTTTCTTTAAATTACCTCGACACAATAAGGTGGAAAGTATTCTTCGTATGGTTGCATACATACTAAAGAATGCATACTAAATAACCCTCATTATAAAGAGAAATTGTACAGTAAAGCGCAAGCGCAGTAAAGTACCGTTATAATAGTAATGGTAATGGCTTTCTTTTATCTGCTTCATTATCACCTCATTTTATAATGATTGATTATAGTTAGAAACTTACGCATTTCGGTGCATCAATATCGACAAATATGAATAAATTATAATAAAATAATATTATCATAAAAGAAAGATTGGAGGAAGACAAGTACAAAATGTGCATCCTTAATGGTTTCCCGCAGAATGCATTTATCACCACCTTTTTACTTCATCCAATATCTATTTTATGAAAATATTATNATTAAGGTCGTGTGCTGGGGGAGTAGAGGTCCTCACATAATTATCGCTCCAATAATATTACAACATACATTTTATCTTATTTATCTTAATACAAATATCTCATAAAAATAATACACATCTAAATCAAAATAAATTATCTCTATCACAGAAATATAATTTACTGTAATTAGAATCATGTTCCAATAACCTTAGCATAAGAAAAAAATAAATTATCTCTATCACAGAAATATAATTTACTGTAATTAGAATCATGTTCCTATAACCTTAGCATAAGAAAAAAATAAATTAAAAATCACACATACATAATACATATCGAATAATTGTTTAAACTTCTAATTGTTAAACCATATACTACGCAAAGAAAACTAATCGTACTAGGAAATACAAAAAGTCTCCAGAACTGAATTATTTTAACCTCTTTAAACCTAATAATATAAATCGTAATACATATAATGTTAAATAGTCGACTGTTTTAACCAACATTCAATTTCAGTTCTCTAAAGATAAATTGTTAATATCGAATTATGGATGATGACCAATTACTCAATCAATAGTTGAAACTGGTTTGAATAAAAAATTCTATAGTCTGTCCAAAATTGTATAGTCTTATTTGATAGTGAACAAAATTGAGTTTCAATCATTGTAAGTGTATCACGGAAATAAATCATTCGAAGAAACCTTGGTATGAACAATAGAATGCAGCTTGAAAGAACAAACAAGTAACCTTTACAAAAAATAATTACGAAGAAAGTATTTTAATCACTATCAGCTGCTTCTACTCATCGTAAAAAAGAATATGGTATGTGTAATGTACATTCCTGCATTCCTGAAATGCTTTATAATATATTATGAAAGGCAAACAATTATTTTCTTGGGAAAAAATGCAAGCAAAAAAGGTATACCGTATGCCTAAGGGAAATAGTTTAACAAAAATGCAAGTGTTATATTATTACCTATAAGTAGTTTTTCTTCTCCTCAAAAAAGTATTACCTATAAGGTTACCAAGAAAACCTAGAATGGATTTAACTAATTTAAGTAAAAAACATCAATTAACTAATTTCAATGGAAAAATTCTAGCACACACATATTCTTAGGAATTTTTTTAGACTGTTACTCCCCTTATAAAAACGGAAGTGTTATATTCCTTTGTCACAAAGTATATTTGACTAAACATTCCTTTGTGGTTAGTTATTTAGACAAAGAAATGTATAAATAATTACATATATCCATTTGTTTTCTTTCGAATCATAAATCTAAAGAAGTGCCGATTCTTAATAGTTTTCTTTTTGTTCTTAATAGGTGGGTTAATGTGTGTTCCTAATGTGTATTCTTAATAGGTGTGACACTATTATAAACGTTAAAAGCCAAACCATCAGCAGCAAATTAATATAATAGTCCAGAAAATCAAGCTAGAATTTTATGTTCGTAGTGTTGATGTACGAATTAATTTTTTGATGTCCTCCAAGGCTATGTGGTCAACAATTTTCATCTATGAGGCATAGCTTGGCAATAAGCAATTAAATAAACAGACCGGGGAGTGCGGCCGCGGCCATGTCCCACCCATTTTGAGGGGCAATGAGACTCATAATCCTAAGACAAAATTGGTTAGCAGAAGAGCAAAAAGTTGATACTTAGTCACTTGATAGGTGACTACTTTGATTTGAAGTTAGTTAAGCTACCAAACTTAGCTATCAGTTTAGCTATAGTTAAGTTAGCTATCAAGCTACCAAGCTTGATAGGTAACGATGAGCTACCAAGCTACTAGCTATCAATAAGTCGAGGTGACTCGAGGCCGTGGGTTCGATCCCGTNAACTCATTTACACGCCACATCTCACTGCTTCCGTCCTGCAATTGCGCCTGAAGGCGGAAAAAAATTGTTGGGACTTCCGGAACTGCAGTCCACAAGAGGCCTCAAGGCCGCCTCCACACACGTGTCATAAAACATAAATGTTTTATACGCATGCGCTAACGTTGCACTGCAATAAAGTCAGGTTGGAACAGGTTTAGGACTATAATTCCAATAAAACATTTATAAATATGTAATATATAAACAAAGATCTACTAATCTATGAGCGAGGCTCCACCAAACCTGTGCATTTAACTAAATTGCACATGTCCAGTGATTAGCCACGTCCAACTACTAAATAGAAAAATATAAAAAATCCTATTCTAATTGTTTAGTTGCACGCTAAATTTTAACTTGCAACTTATTTCTAAATTCATTGTTACATAACTTAACACGTGTAAATCGGTCTTTACAGTACGAACGTACAGATGGGAACGGATTTTATGCATTGCGCATGCCCGTGACAATCCCGCGGACGGTACACTGTTTCAAACAAACCTTATGCAAAATGAATCACTCAAAAAATGAAATAAAAAATATAAACAAGAGGGAAGAGTACGAGAAGGTTTCATTCAGATTAGCTTCAACGCGGGAAGTTTAAAATCTACAAATATCTGTTTAATTAATCTACCAAAGTTAATAAAACACTACATATAAAGTTATTATACTGCAATTATCTCTATTTAACAAACTTATCTCTTGTAAACCTTCTTCTTCCCAATCCTTCATTTTATTTTGTATCTCATTAAATGGCTGTTAAGATAAAATTAGAAACAATAAAACTCGAATCGAGTAATCTTGTAATTACTCAGATCTAATTGAAATCTAATTTCCTAAAGTGTAAAAGCTTTCTTTAAATCAAATTAAAGTTGTAAATTGAATTCTGGTTTAGAATTTTATCACTCGTAGATAACACTAAAAAGGGTTTACAAGAAAGAAAGAAATTATAATGGATCAGCTAACTAGATTGTTTCTTTAAAACTCTCTAGCTCTAGATTCTAGATTGATTCCTTTAAAACCTTATGAATTATGTTAAAGACTAATTTTTGGATAAAACAACGGGGTAAAACAATTTGATAAATTAAATCATAAAATAACGTTTCTTTGTTTCCAAACCCTCTAGATTTTATTAGTTGAAGAGATTCTCAGTTTAAGATCATCAGATTAAATATTTGTCTATCGAACTTTAAATTAGTAATTACATTTAATTTTATAGAGATTTAACTGAGGTAAAAACATTAGAACTAAATAAAAGTAATAATTTATCATCGTTATGGAAATTTTAAAATATATTACTTAACTATTTAAACTCTTACATAAGTTGTGCGAGAACATATTCCTTTTTTTTATGCATCTTTGTTTAGTTGCGTTATTTCCTAGACGTGTTCAATGTGCTTAGAAGGCTTTGCGCAAAGTAACTGGTTTTAAGAAGATTCTTTGACATCAGATGTTCTTGTTTAGATGGAATTCACCAAGCTTCGACTCTCTTACCCTGAATGTTTTATTTTTACCAGATGGTTAAACTGTTGGGATGAAAAGAGGCGAAAAAAACAGTTTATAACAGGTTTTATTTTACTTGAAAAAGTGTAAAAAGCAAACAAAAAGTAAAAAAAATGAAGTACTCATATGTTCTCAAGTTCTTGAATGAAAGGTACAAAAATTCTAACATTGTTTTAAACATAAACTTTTATTTTATTTTTTTAATTTTGCGACCTTTACCTATATTATAGTTTTAAGGTCGATTCACACACTTTATAAAACAAATGTCACATTATACGTTCAACAACCGGCCACGCCGAAGAAATAATACAAATAAACTAAACTACAAGTTGTTGTGTCTCGTCCAGACTGCCGGACCAAGCAGAGGAAATTAGCTGATCATTGGTCTCTGCGCATGCCCAGTATAAAGTACGCTTGCGCATCTCAGCATGGGAGTGTATGGGCCATTTTTTACTAAGCGACAGTTACTAAAATATTTAGCTTAGGTTATCCAAGTTATATCCTTGAGATACTATAGATATCCTGGTATCCAGGAAAACCAGATCTTTATTCACCTTACCCTGGCATCCAGGAAAGTGAAGACCGCAATTAAATTGCTGGAATCCAGCTTCTCTATACTACCGCCATATGAGAAAATAACCATCAGTCCCCCACTTTACCTCCCTCTCCATAAGATAAATTATACTTATTCCTTACTAGGGTATATGTATATCTTACAATATATACATGTTACTAAATACAAACTAAATAAAACCTACAGTACGCTTTCAAATTCTTCTTATTCTTTCGTTTTATTAAATATTCTTAAATAATTTTGTGGTCAGGTCAGTATTGCCTCTCACTGTGTGAGAACACTGCATATAATATTTCTAAAATACGATTTAGAATTTTTATATAGCCTCAAATGCATAAAAGCATAACAGTAAATACTTCAATTTATTATAAGTAACCATAAGTAAAAAAGCAATCTCTGAAATGTCTTTTAGAAAATAAATGATGCACTTAAATAAACCGTTTTAGCTGTTATTAAAATCACGAAATAAAAAACTGAAATCTTTTAAAATATAGCCCCTTTAAAAACTTGAAACATAATTATATCTTAAAATTATTAACTTTTAATGAACTTTTATATTTTTATCTTCGACTGAGTGCAACATTACAAATTAGCAAGTTTATATATAAAATGCTAAGTAATCCATTTTTAAGTTCCTTATTTATTAATTTTACTTTGATTTCTCTATAATCTGCTTTGTAAAATGATATTTAATAATTTAGATGAAAAAAATGATAAGTTATTAAACAAAGTTTTTATTTGCCTTAACATTTAAAAAATATAAAAAAAAGGAGAAAAATTAATCCTTTAAATTACGTAAGTTAGTAAATTGTAATTACAGTTTTGGAAATGTTACAAAAACACAAGAAGAAAAAAAAAAAATCACGCAAGCTTTTTATTACCTTGTCTATGTCAAAGAGAGTACTTAAAATAAAATATATTACTTAACTATTTAAACTCTTACATAAGTTGTGCGAGAACATATTCCTTTTTTTTATGCATCTTTGTTTAGTTGCGTTATTTCCTAGACGTGTTCAATGAGCTTAGAAGGCTTTGCGCAAAGTAACTGGTTTTAAGAAGATTCTTTGACATCAGATGTTCTTGTTTAGATGGAATTCACCAAGCTGACTCTCTTACCCTGAATGTTTTATTTTTACCAGATGGTTAAACTGTTGGGATGAATAGAGGCGAAAAAACAGTTTATAACAGGTTTTATTTTACTTGAAAAAGTGTAAAAAGCAAACAAAAAGTAAAAAAATGAAGTACTCATATGTTCTCAAGTTCTTGAATGAAAGGTACAAAAATTCTAACATTGTTTTAAACATAAACTTTTATTTTATTTTTTTAATTTTGCGACCTTTACCTATATTATAGTTTTAAGGTCGATTCACACACTTTATAAAACAAATGTCACATTATACGTTCAACAACCGGCCACGCCGAAGAAATAATACAAATAAACTAAACTACAAGTTGTTGTGTCTCGTCCAGACTGCCGGACCAAGCAGAGGAAATTAGCTGATCATTGGTCTCTGCGCATGCCCAGTATAAAGTACGCTTGCGCATCTCAGACTGGGCATGCGCAGATTGGTCTCTGCGCATGCCCAGTCTGAGATGCGCAAGCGTACTTTATACTGGGCATGCGCAGAGACCAATCCTCGGCTCGTTTCCTCAGTTCGCTTCATCAGCCTGGACAATGCTTTAGTGTTTGTTTAATATGCTGATTTGTCATTATTTTTCTTTTGAGTTCGTCATTTTAATTTATAGTTTAAGGCGGCCTATAGTTAAGCCTCCGGAATTTCCTTGGGAATTTTCGATACCAAACCCT
>KZ651101.1:1116759-1135380 GCA_001010745.2 Gerris buenoi | reverse complement strand
CATATGTATGATGTGTGAAGTGGCTGCAACTCTCCACCGCGGGGTGTAAAAAGGGCCCGAGTGAAGGCCTAATTGCAAGGTTCGAACAAGTGGTTCGTCCTACCCGTTCTAGTAGGAAGTACTAGACTACTACTACTACTACTGCAGACTTCAAAGCTATGAAACATTTTGTTAATCCTCTACTTCTGGTAGTGAAAAACAGTTCGATTAGATAAGTAAGTGGAGTGAAACACAAGTGTGAAATAATTCCGCTTGTCGCAGCATTATGACAAATGGTCCCTACTTTCTGATACACGACCGCGACCAAATGTTTAATATGACCACAACTGCCACTGTCACGCACATACTAGTAACAATTTTTTTATTTTCACCGCAACACGTGTGTTAGCTTCTAGCAGTGTTAGTACGGTAGTTATGGACAAGAAGAAGGAAATGGATAAATATTGAGTAATCTACATTAGAACACAAAGTTTCTTTTAAATTTATAGCTTAGAACACTTTAAGATAAAATTATGCGATTCCCAAGTATTAAAATTTTATGAACTAATAGTTACCTTCTAAATTATATATTGGGATTCTCAAATATGTTCATGTTAAAATTATGATGATAACAAATAGATTATAAGTGTACACCCCAGAAATTTGGTTAATATGGGGGATCGTTTTAATAGGTTAAAAAACAAATTAATATTTTGTTTAAAATTGTTTTAATCATTAACATCCAACGTGTTAACATACTCGCTGTCTCAATCACTGGTCACAACACGGACAAAGCTGGTTTGATATCTCGCGACATATTTCACATAGACGATAACAATTATTGAAACAAATTTAAAATAGTTTAGACATTTTTAAAGAATGGACATAGAATGATGACCCAAATAAACATGATAAAGCAGAAGAAAAGAAATACAAAGAGGGATAGAAGAAGAATGACTTAAGGTTATGACTGTAACAAAGCTACATTTTAAGAATGGACATNATTTAAAATAGTTTAGACATTTTTAAAGAATGGACATAGAATGATGACCCAAATAAACATGATAAAGCAGAAGAAAAGAAATACAAAGAGGGATAGAAGAAGAATGACTTAAGGTTATGACTGTAACAAAGCTACATTTTAAGAATGGACATAGACAAATAAAGAGCCAAATAAACTTGATAAAACCAAGATAGAAGAAAAGAGACACAAGAGAAATAGAACAGGAATGACTTAAGATGAATGACTGTAACAAAGCTACATTTTAAGAATAGTCATAGACAGAAGACCCAAACAAACTTGATAAAATCAATATAGAAGAAAAGAGACACAAGAGAAATAGAAGATGAATGACTTTAAGAGTATGACTGAATCATAGCTACATTTTAAGAATGGACATAGACAGAAGAGCCAAAAAACTTGATAAAACCAAGACAGAAAAAAAGAACATATGAGAGATAGAAGAAGAATGACCTAAGGGTATGACTGTATACAAAGCTAATTTTTAAAAAGTATGCTCTCGACAACCAAAAATATTTACTGCAGACTTCAGGGAGGTAGCGTAGCCGTGGCGGTAAAACCACCTCTGCTCGGCCATCACTGAATCATGAGTGGAACGAGATGGGGTTCGATTCCTCGGCGTGACACTCTGATTTATATGGCTCACTATTGATCAAATCATACTCGCTTCGGCGTTACAATGTACATATGTATGATGTGTGAAGTGGCTGCAACTCTCCACCGCGGGGAGTAAAAAGGGCCCGAGTGAAGGCCTAATTGCAAGGTTCGAACAAGTGGTTCGTCCTACCCGTTCTAGTAGGAAGTACTAGACTACTACTACTACTACTGCAGACTTCAAAGCTATGAAACATTTTGTTAATCCTCTACTTCTGGTAGTGAAAAACAGTTCGATTAGATAAGTAAGTGGAGTGAAACACAAGTGTGAAATAATTCCGCTTGTCGCAGCATTATGACAAATGGTCCCTACTTTCTGATACACGACCGCGACCAAATGTTTAATATGACCACAACTGCCACTGTCACGCACATACTAGTAACAATTTTTTTATTTTCACCGCAACACGTTGTTAGCTTCTAGCAGTGTTAGTACGGTAGTTATGGACAAGAAGAAGGAAATGGATAAATATTGAGTAATCTACATTAGAACACAAAGTTTCTTTTAAATTTATAGCTTAGAACACTTTAAGATAAAATTATGCGATTCCCAAGTATTAAAAAAAAATTATTTCCTATCCTATTTACAATGTTACGGTAAAAAATCGCATTTAATAAATCTTGAGATATTATTTATGAAATAGTAGGTAAAAGGAGTCAAATAGTTTTCCTGATACAAAGTATAGAAAACATTTCGTACAAATTTTTATTACGGCGTTTCATATTTCACAAGGTGTTTTACGAAAGGGTTGCCGCTAGTTTTTTTATTTATTTATTTCTGAAACGTTCTCTTCAATTTTTCATCGCAAGGAAATAAAGTTTAGTAGATGCTGAAGCGAGCAAGAGGTCGAACTCTTTTATACGAGAACAAGTATCAGCACTTGGGAATCATAAAATACCAATACTTTTCAATAAAATTTATTACTTTAAATATACTTCTGCTTCCTAGCTTACCGAAGGTATAACGGAAGCTTTGTATATGTGGTCATTTTGAAGAGCAACATTTTATATGTCTATACGACTTCAAAAATCCCAATAATGGGATATACCCATATAAATATACAATAATGGGTGGTAAAAGTACAGCAGTATTAAAGTAACCGAGGAAGCTATGTACTACATTAATTAGAATAGTACATTACGCGTCTAGTGCGGAAAGTAGCATTTTGCATAAGAGTGTGACTTTGCACCCGAGCGAGAGCAAGGGTAGTAAAACCACACGAGCAAAGCAAAATGCAGTTTTCGCACGAGTTGCATACTGTACTTTATCTACGATTGTTGGATTTTAATAATAAATACAGAAAAAAATGTATTAAATATATGTAAGTTCATTTAGTTCATTAGTTGTATTTTTTGTCGAATAAATTATTTCGGGAGGCGTATTATTCTCCTCATTTTCATCATAATGACATAAATCAATCATTGTTTTTTACTAAAAACTCGATATAAACAGGTACTTTAATTAAACAAACAGCAAATGTGTTTTATTTAAGTTAATAATTTAAATAACATTACAAATAAGTACAAAGAGTTGATTTAAACGAAAATTCCCTAATTTATAAATATATATTGCGATTGATCAAATTATATAGTAGAACCAGTTACATATTCTTAGTCTGTCTATAAGTTATAAAATAGTACATAAGTTATAAACTAGTACATAAGTTATATGAGTAAGCTCGAATACTTTATTTTAGAATAAATAAGAATTGATGTTAATATCCACTTATTATATATAAATCGGTATAATTAATAATAATATAATTAAATGAAAAATTACTTTACATTACTTTAACGATTATAAAATCATATTACGGATTAATCTAACAAAACAAATTAACTTTAAGTATATAAATACAAATAACACTAAATGGTTTATTAACGTGAGAATATTAATTTTAATCTTTTTCCCTTGCATCATGTAATACTTACTATTACTAATATATATTGTATACACACACACATATTAATATATATATATATATATATGTGTNTCTCTCTCTCTCTCTCTCTCTCTCTCTCTCTCTCTCTCTCTCTCTCTCTCTCTCTCTCTCTCTCTCTCTCTCTCTCTCTCTCTCTCTCTCTCTCTCTCTCTCTCTCTCTCTCTCTCTCTCTCTCTCTCTCTCTCTCTCTCTCTCTCTCTCTCTCTCTCTCTCTCTCTCTCTCTCTCTCTCTCTCTCTCTCTCTCTCTCTCTCTCTCTCTCTCTCTCTCTCTCTCTCTCTCTCTCTCTCTCTCTCTCTCTCTCTCTCTCTCTCTCTCTCTCTCTCTCTCTCTCTCTCTCTCTCTCTCTCTCTCTCTCTCTCTCTCTCTCTCTCTCTCTCTCTCTCTCTCTCTCTCTCTCTCTCTCTCTCTCTCTCTCTCTCTCTCTCTCTCTCTCTCTCTCTCTCTCTCTCTCTCTCTCTCTCTCTCTCTCTCTCTCTCTCTCTCTCTCTCTCTCTCTCTCTCTCTCTCTCTCTCTCTCTCTCTCTCTCTCTCTCTCTCTCTCTCTCTCTCTCTCTCTCTCTCTCTCTCTCTCTCTCTCTCTCTCTCTCTCTCTCTCTCTCTCTCTCTCTCTCTCTCTCTCTCTCTCTCTCTCTCTCTCTCTCTCTCTCTTTTTTTCTCTCTCTCTCTCTCTCTCTCTCTCTCTCTCTCTCTCTCTCTCTCTCTCTCTCTCTCTCTCATACAAGAAGTACCTAATTCTGCATTTTGTTCGCTAGATATTGTGGTGATCTTGAATATAGAAAAGAACTTGTCAATATTAAAAGAAAAAATTAACAGGTTGAGAAACTTAAGAAGCTGTGAAGACACTAAAAGTTCCTTTGCGAAATCAATGAAGGCCACTAATTAGATACTATCTAAGTTCAAATTGTTGAAAAGATGATAAAACACGAGGATAAACATATTATATAGTAGGACTCCGTCAATCCGAACAAAGGCACCAGATCTTCTATATTAGTAGGATTTCTGGATAAACGAGTTTTTGTTCTTTTAAAAATAATTAATTCACTTTTTAAAATAGGTTTATGATTAGATACTGCATTTTTATTAACATATCTACGAATAGTACTTAGTATTTGGTGTACTCGCCACTAATCTGAAACCAAATACAGATTATTTGGTGAGTGTTTGAATCCCATCGAAGTATAGTTGTGTTATACATTCAAAAACCACAGGGATTATAATGGCTAAAATTACAATTGTTTTGACTTAACAGTTATTTCTTTTTTTGTGGAGGTTTTTAAAAAAAAGTATCAAATTTTACTAACTGTCTTTTTAAAGCAATCTTTATTTGGCACCCTCCTTTATAATTTTATGTATCAAATTTTATTTATTTTAAATAATGTTATATAATAAAGATAAGTGAAAAAATAAACATATTTTATTTAAGGAAAAAAAACAAACAAACATTAAAACCTGTTTTTTTTTTTAATTAACTTCTGATCTGGAATCTTTCGCGAAACCTTTGTTTCAATTTCAAGTCAGTAGATATGACCCAATCGCTTTGTTGGGGGTTTTGTTGCAATATTAAAAATGTGCAAGACTCGAGAGTAGCTTAAAAGTTCAGAATTCTGTAAACATCTGGGGTTTGTAAAGAGCAGTATTGAAACCATTTAAAAAATAAAAATAAATCAAGAAGAGGCAATTAGTTCACCAATAAATGGGTCCAAATATCAACATTTCTCTCGGTTCGTTACCCCAATGGGCGAAATGCCAAAAAAAAACATAAGGATTCTGGTTTGACAACAAAATCTGAATTCGTATCGGGGACTGACCTATTGTTTTGTTTTAGAATAACTGTTTAAATCACTAAATAAAAACAATTATAAAAATAAGCTGCAAATCAACTTTTTCTGATTGAATAGAAGCTTAATTTTTCTCATGAAAGCAAGCTAAATGTTTTCATTGGTTTATAAATAACAAACGTATGGTTTATTTTAAGTGACAGGGCCCTAATATATGATGCTACCTTATAGTGCATCGAGGAATGACTTCAGAGAAAAAGCATTTCAAAATAGATTTGGATGTTTACCCCCAACAATTCTGCACAGACAGACATTTTCTAAAATAAACTTCTCTTTTCTATTTTTGGAACTTTGGAATAAATAAAATCGTTTAAATGCATCGAAAATAACAAAATCAAAACACAGTTTAGATTTTAAACTCAATACTTTCTTTATAAATATACCGAGTTTATATTTATTGGCAAAGAATGTATAGGTAGGTGGTAAACAGTCAAAATAATAAAATTTAAACTACTGAATTGACTAGATAGGTTTTTTTTTTTAAATTTTTCTCTGACATCTATCGTTTGTGCAGACGCTTGAAACCTAAAATAAATTAGTGAAGGGTTTATCCGATTTTTCTCACAGATTTTATTATTATATTATGTATTATGAATAAGAGAAAAGGTAACAATAAGTGTTGTATTGAAGCGCTAAAGAACGTTTTGAGTAAACTGCTTATGAAGGTTGATATTGGAAATGTAACGCTGCAAGGCAAGTAGAGTTTACACCTGAGACTCAGGTGTAACTACTTAGAGATGGTAAAGCAGTAATCTTGGATTGACGAAGCATTCCAATATCCTTTTAGACCCTTTTTGTATTAGTTAAAACGAAAGGGACACGTGTTGAAGGTCTAGAACGACATCACGTACAAATTCTTTTTTTTGTCTCTTTAAACCTTTTAAACCTATTTCAACAACACTGGATTTCGCTCTGTTATCATATCATAACATAATTATAACATAACACATAATTATTTTTATTCGACTAAATCGCAAAATATTAAATATAAAAATAAGGAAAAAACTAAAGGAAAAAACCTCTAATTTCTTTATTATTTTGTTATATTCCATTCTATGTTGATCGCTTTTATTTTTCGCTTGTACTGCGCTCGTTGTACCGTGCCTTGAAAAAAATATGTTCTCCATTTTAGGGTTTTGTAAAATTGTGTTCTTATTTCTTTTTTTTAAACATATTTTTACCTTTTTTAATATAATATATAAAGGGCCCCATACACACTTTAAATTGGTTGTGTTGTAGGTGAAGTTGGAATGTGCATGGGCAGGTTGCGAGACCGAATGACATGTACAACAACCATGTTGGACGCATCAAAACCTTTTGACATTTGTGGGCGGAATATAATGTTGCGTAAATCTATTGGAATGTGTATGGGCAGGTTGCGAGACCGAATGACATGTACAACATCCATGTTGGACGCATCAAAACCTTTTGACATTTGTGGGCGGAATATAATGTTGCGTAAATCTATTGGAATGTGTATGGGCAGGTTGCGAGACCGAATGACATGTACAACATCCATGTTGGACGCATCAAAACCTTTTGACATTTGTGGGCGGAATATAATGTTGCGTAAATCTATTGGAATGTGTATGGGCAGGTTGCGAGACCGAATGACATGTACAACATCCATGTTGGACGCATCAAAACCTTTTGACATTTGTGGGCGGAATATAATGTTGCGTAAATCTATTGGAATGTGTATGGGCAGGTTGCGAGACCGAATGACATGTACAACATCCATGTTGGACGCATCAAAACCTTTTGACATTTGTGGGCGGAATATAATGTTGCGTAAATCTATTGGAATGTGTATGGGCAGGTTGCGAGACCGAATGACATGTACAACATCCATGTTGGACGCATCAAAACCTTTTGACATTTGTGGGCGGAATATAATGTTGCGTAAATCTATTGGAATGTGTATGGGCAGGTTGCGAGANATATATATATATATATAAAATAGAAGTGTATGATTTCTTTGCAATAAAAAACTATTAAAACAAATGACCCCTTATAAAATGAAATTAAAGCGTACAAATCCAGTGAAACTATTAACCATTCCTGGTAAAATATATGATATAACATTCACATAAATGGGCGACTATTTATTTAAGAATATATTAATTTATTATATTCCTTGGTTCGAGAAGTATGGAGCAATTATAAAAAATGAAAGCAATAAAACTATAATATGCAGATATTTACTGTGTCTACGATACGTTACATAAATGCACTCGTTTTTCTGTTCTTATATAAATTTAATAAAAAATGTATTTATCCATTGATATTAATACCTAGATTATGATCGTGCAAGTATTTGTTTCGTTATATGATGAACGTAATTAAACAAGAAAAAAACAACTTACTTATTTATATCCCAAACCTCTAGTAGGAAAAAATAATAAAATGTTTATAAAAATATTTTTAAAATTATTAAAACTCTCAACATACGATAAATCTACTTTATATACAGTGTTTGTACTATCATCACTTATTAAGACTATTACGAGATATTAAAACATGTAGTAAAATCTTTAATAATTCTAATTTATTTTTTTTAAAAAAGGATTTAACGACAAGTAGCTTGATTGCCTTATATATAAGAAGAAACAAGTGATATTTAAGTCAATTAAAATCAAAACGAGGGATTAATATAGGTGAATTAAAAAGTACTTAGTATTTGGTGTACTCGCCACTAATCTGAAACCAAATACAGATTATTTGGTGAGTGTTTGAATCCCATCGAAGTATAGTTGTGTTATACATTCAAAAACCACAGGGATTATAATGGCTAAAATTACAATGGATGCGTATTCGGACGAAAATTTGTCGGATGTATTTGACCAAACAGTCAAATCCATTGAATATGAGAATGGTTAATTTGGATTTAGCCACGTCATATATACGCACGCGAACAAATCCAACCAAGTGGATCGTTCAAATCGTTTCGATATAATATACGTGTTCTGACGACCACAATTTGTTCTAATTATAAAATTAGGTCTGTTTCTCTATTTTTAACGTCCTTTGCATTGTTCGGGAATCGTTTAGGACAGGTTTAATGCGCATGCGCTAACATTAAACTGTAATAAAACATCGTCAGGTTGGAACTGGTTTGTGACTCTATTCGTAACGTATTAAACAATAAGTTAGGGAATAGATTGATAAGGAATTATCTTGTTGATAAGTGTGCCGATTTACATTTATGCGCAGTTATGTCATACAAACTACAAACCAGTACTTGGCATTGTAAGAGGATCGCTTGGAGCGTAAACGTACAGTAAACGGTTCGAAACAGTTTGGAGGACGGTACGAAACACTGTCTTAAGTCGGGCTAAAATGGCGTTTATCCAATACGCATGCCCATGAAGATTCAGCGGGCGGCACACTGCTTGACTCAAATAGGAACAATCCTATTTTTAACTGTTTTAGCTCCTTAAGTACTCGCACATTGGAAGTCGAAACATTAATCAGTGCGGTATTTAGTAGTAAGTGTTTTTAGGACATGAAACAAAACAAATTAAAATTTGCTGGTTATACATAATAAAAAGCCAATAAAACTTATTTTAATTCTTTGAATGACAACTTTTCTTATTTTATTTATTTTCTTAATAACAAAAATTCATTCACTTGTTCTGTTCTTCTACTGCTTAACAGTAATAAATTACAAATACGCATCTGCAGAAAACTATAACCTGAAGTGGTCGATTCACTTTCCTGTACACATGTATGGATAATACATGTGATAAACTACCCTTGACAAAAGTGTTCATCTCATCGAATTGGTACTTCATTTGAATTGGCAATTTTACATTTGAAGCTTTCGTTTACACGAGTGTTACGCGTGAACTCTTTGACGGATGAAGCTGTCCAACGATCGTTCCCTGAGAATTAGTAAAAGGAACAAGTTTACCAAATTTTAACTAAATCGGTATACTTTTACTCGTTATCATCGGACAGGTGTACGCACTACTGACAAACAGACAGATAGACAGAATGCATATTTTGTTATAGCTTATGCTCCCTTTTCTTAAATGACACACTAATTGAAAATAAACTATATAATCTAGTACGATTTTTTTTCTTTAATGATTATTTGCACAACTTGGAACTCATGAAATAAAAAAAAAAAATAATGTGGGCATGTCAGTGCATGAAAAATCGTCTAACTATATTTCTGATCAACCTAAAAGGAGCGTTACTTTTACGAAATACGATGAATGAATAGTTAGGTGTTCGTTGCAGTTAGTTACCATCGTTGCACATAATTTAATGAATTAAGGATCTAAGGTGGTAGCCTTCAGAGGTTGCGCAAGACTAGAGGCCGAGTAAATTAACTACACTCTAGACTAGGTGGAGTCATAGAACCAGCCTCCAGCCTACTCTTGTCTAAACCAGTTTTGGCTAGGTTATGGAAGATCTTGGGCTATGTTACGTAGAAGGAGAGTGACTGTGGTTTTTTAAACTTTACTTCGTTATACCTAACTACCTAACTCAATATAGCAGTGTTTCCCAAACTTTTTTTTTAGGAGGGAACCCAAAACATAAAATTTTACTAATTATTGGGGACGTCAAATTATAAAATATGTATTTTAAAGTCAGTGAGAAAAATCAAAACTCCTATATTTGGCATGATATTATTAGTGGATAAGTCAACTTCTATTACCGTATTTAGGTATGAACTCGCAACACCGTCTTTGATGATATTATAAGAGGATATGTGTCCTTCTATGAACGTATTTAGGTATGAACTCACAATAGCGTTTTTGGTGACATTAGTGGGTGGATATGCGTACTTCTATGAACGTATGTACGCATATTAAATTATGGGGTTTTTAAATTAAATTTTTACTCTCTCTCTCTCTCATACAAGAAGTACCTAATTCTGCATTTTGTTCGCTAGATATTGTGGTGATCTTGAATATAGAAAAGAACTTGTCAATATTAAAAGAAAAAATTAACAGGTTGAGAAACTTAAGAAGCTGTGAAGACACTAAAAGTTCCTTTGCGAAATCAATGAAGGCCACTAATTAGATACTATCTAAGTTCAAATTGTTGAAAAGATGATAAAACACGAGGATAAACATATTAGTCCTACTATAGACTCCGTCAATCCGAACAAAGGCACCAGATCTTCTGTATTAGTAGGATTTCTGGATAAACGAGTTTTTGTTCTTTTAAAAATAATTAATTCACTTTTTAAAATAGGTTTATGATTAGATACTGCATTTTTATTAACATATCTACGAATAAATAAAATGTACAAAATTAACGTGATATGTAATTATATGATATGTAAGAAAGTGAATGAACATATATATTATGTACATTCCTATCTGTTTTCAATGGTTAGCTACACTGAACACACCTTTTAAATTTATATTTTTCAGTGCAGTTCTCAAATTGTAATTATGCACAGGGCTTGGATGTTCGTAAGAGCGATTTACGATATCATTTTCATTGTTGCAGGCTTGCATTCTCCATGGAGGACCATCCGGATTACCGAGGGTTCCGGAATACCGCAGTTCCGGATTAACAGGGTCCTACAGTATGTAAGATTTAGTACTGAATGGTCCAGAATTAAAAAATCTAGAGCTATAACCTGACGTAGCGCGTTTGCTTATTTCTTCCAGTTTAATTCATAATCAATAATGGTGATGTCGGTGTTTGGATATAACGACTTCAGGCGAGTGCTTCTATGTAAACCAGTAAGCTACGCTGTGTAAAATGTCCAGATTTCTACTGCATGTACAATTTGGAACTGAATGGTCCAGGCCCAGGATTAAAAAAATCTAGAGCTAAAACCAGACGCATCCAGGTTTCCTAGTTTCTTTCAGTTTAATTCATATATTCATCACTGATGGTGCTGTCGGTGTTGGGTGTTGGGATAACGACTTCAGGCGAGTGCTTCTGCGTAAACCAGTAAAATACTCTGTGTAATGTAAAACAAGCATACAAAATGTACAAATAAAGAGAGTAAGACATACATCAATTTTCACTCACTCACCTTTCTGAATTTGATTAACGTGTGATAAGTTATGTGTGATGTTTCACCAAATTCACTTTGCTTTAAACTTAATATAGTACCAGCTTTAATCAAAAATAGAATTCATTTAAGGAGCGGATAGAGCTATATCTTGAATTTTCTCAATATCATGAATTTCCAAATTATGCATTGGATACACGAGGAATTGAATCCAATTATTAATTAACTCGATTGCTTTTATGTCATGCAAACTTTTTTTCTCAACCCATTACCTCGTGCGGCACCCGTAACAAATATAATATAAAAATGTTTAACTGTTTTAAACTACTGACTTTGTAGGTAGTATGTAAACAAATTGTGTTGGTCTCTAATTGACCCAACAGGTCGAACGGAACATCCTTCTTTTTTACCCATTCTGTAATTGAAATTGTTCTTTTCTTTTTCCTTTATTACTTTATATTCTATGATGTAGGATTAATGTCAACATTCTTAAAGAATCAAAAAGCTTGAATACAAGTAACACGGTTTTTCAATTCGATTTCCAGGATTTTGAAAAAATAAAAAAAATAAATAAAAAAGTGATTTCCCCACGGCGTATTTCTTACAATTTGATGTAACTACAATCAATGTAGAAGGTCAAGTGAATCAAGTATTAGTTCAAATAAAGCCACAATATCGTTGAGATAAAAAAAAATCGAATAAATAAAATACAGAAAATTAGGTTTTTATGTTTACTTCTAGATGGATGTAACATTTCATAATTTAATGTAATCATAATATTTCATAATAATGTAAAATATATAATATGAAGACCGAGCACGATTTGATAGTTCTGATAAGTAATCATATCATAAAAATGATAGTGAAATAATAATATTAGATTTTTTAATTTTCTTCACCCAAAGAAAAAGTATTGTTTTCACTCAAAACATCTGAAACCCAGAATATAACGGAATCATTCGCTTTGGTTTTAAAGACGATTTGAGTGGTTTTTAGCAGGATGTCTGTCTGTCTGTCTGTGTCTGTCTGTCTGTCTGTGTCTGTCTGTCTGTCTGTGTCTGTCTATCTGTCTGTATTATCTATAAAGGTGGAGATACGCACATGCACCTGTAGCTTGCACTAAATCACACCAGCTCTTTGCACGTGCCAGCTACTATCCAAAAGGAATGTATGAACGGCCCTTCTTAACAATGCCTCTAAAGTTACATATGAATCACCAGTGGCTAAAAAAATTTAGAATTATGTATTTCCAATTTAGTTCTGACTCGGATTGCATTTAATACCACTCAAATCGTCTTTAAATAATCTTTTCTTTTTTCTTTTTTTTTAATTTTGTCCCCAATTTTTACTATCAATTCATCAAATTTTACATTTTTAAATGCTTAGTTTATATAACCACTGATATCTTCTTGTCACATTTCTGCATGCAAACTACTTGCCCCATAATTTTCCCCTTCTACTAATCCAATAATTCAACCAAACGTCTTCTCCTTCTTCTGCTCCTTTTTTGTCTTATTAATTTAGCTGCGCATTCTGTTGCTGTTGCAAGTAACAATATAAAACTATTAAATTCACTGTGAATGCCTTCCACAACTCAGCAAAATTCGTAAAACATCGAAAATTTTTCCGATTGTGTTAACATTTGAACTAATTAAATCTCTTTATACGTCGACAAATATTTCCCCAGAATTTAGTTTTGATATCTGCCGTCATTTTGCAAATATCAAATTTTGAAACTTTAAAACTTTATAATAAATTTCTAAACAATTTCACCGATTGAGCTGAAATTCGCACCACAATTATAGCTTCCAATTATACCTTTCTATAAAATAAATAAGTCCTCTATATTTCAGCTTAATATCTGCTGCCATTTTGGAATGATTTGCTAAAAGAATATGTTCCAAGACGTCCCACGTACGATTTTTTTGTTCTTAAGAGTATATAATTGATAAAATAAATATCCTATAGTTTATGGATTATCTTTGTCAATTTCGTCTATTTGATGTCTACACACATATCTATATCTACTGTATCTAAGTTGCTTTCTGATCTTTCTTTCACAACTAAACCCCGTCAGGGATTCGTACTTCGTGAAGTTTAAGGCTTAAACTTCACAAACAAAAACCAACCGACAAAAAAAAACTCTCTGAAACCAATCCAAACACAACTTAAGGACCCCATACACGGACAAAATGTTTGCGTGGGCTGTTTGATGTTTGCGCAAACATAGTGTTTGACCTAAATTTGCCCGACATCCAGTTTGCGTAAACATCATGTTTGTGCAAAATGTTTGATCGTGTATGGGGGCCTTTAGTCAGGGTTCGATTCTTGAAAACGACAGAAAACCAATAAATGCATCTTTAGGCGTGAAGTGCCTGCTAACACCATTATCCTAATAATAGTAACCTAAGAATAAAGAAAAAAAATCTTACCTTGCATGCAACTTTTTTAAAGTATATAATTTCCATTTGGCTGTAGCCTACTTTTGCTAAATCTTCCCAGTTAAAGGTGATGGAAAGGTTTTTGGGTTCCCACGGTAGTATTCAAGATTTAAGACAATTTATTTCCGCTCCTAACTTACTATATTCAGTCATCAGTCTTTTGATATTCATATATATAGCAACGAATATTTTGATTTAAAACAAACTACACATGGAAATGAACTAGAATAGATTACCAAAAATGTTCCCAGTTTTTTTTGTTTAAAAAAAACAAACAAAAAAACAAGGAAATAATATATAGAAATTTATCTGTTCTAATGTAATAAATTAATTTACTGTACGTTATTACTGCAATTTAACTGTTTTAAAGTAATAATGTAATTTAACTGTATTAAGTAATAATGTAATTTACCTTATAAGTTGTTATTACAATTTAACTGTTTTAAAGTAATAATGTAATTTAACTGTATTAAGTAATAATGTAATTTACCTTATAAGTTGTTATTACAATTTAACTGTTTTAAAGTAATAATGTAATTTAACTGTATTAAGTAATAATGTAATTTACCTTATAAGTTGTTATTACAATTTAACTGTTTTAAAGTAATAATGTAATTTAACTGTATTAAGTAATAATGTAATTTACCTTATAAGTTGTTATTACAATTTAACTGTTTTAAAGTAATAATGTAATTTAACTGTATTAAGTAATAATGTAATTTACCTTATAAGTTGTTATTACAATTTAACTGTTTTAAAGTAATAATGTAATTTAACTGTATTAAGTAATAATGTAATTTACCTTATAAGTTGTTATTACAATTTAACTGTTTTAAAGTAATAATGTAATTTAACTGTATTAAGTAATAATGTAATTTACCTTATAAGTTGTTATTACAATTTAACTGTTTTAAAGTAATAATGTAATTTAACTGTATTAAGTAATAATGTAATTTACCTTATAAGTTGTTATTACAATTTAACTGTTTTAAAGTAATAATGTAATTTAACTGTATTAAGTAATAATGTAATTTACCTTATAAGTTGTTATTACAATTTAACTGTTTTAAAGTAATAATGTAATTTAACTGTATTAAGTAATAATGTAATTTACCTTATAAGTTGTTATTACAATTTAACTGTTTTAAAGTAATAATGTAATTTAACTGTATTAAGTAATAATGTAATTTACCTTATAAGTTGTTATTACAATTTAACTGTTTTAAAGTAAATGTAAAATTATATCTAGTACATCGAACCAAGTTAAAGTTTTATTATAGCAACAATAAAATGTTTAATTGTTTCCTATAGAGCAGAAGTATAGCTTGAGGTTTAATATTACAATTAAGAAAGTTTCAAAATGATTTATGAATTTACGATGCAAACTTTAAATGACTTCATTATCTCAAACACAGTCTATTTTATTTTTTTTCTGTAGAATTTCTATAAAATAATATAATAGTTATTTCAATTACTTATAAACAGGGTTTACATGTTTGTGTATGAATAATATTTTTCAAATTAAATTAAAAAAAAAAAAATTATTAACATAACATGTATTTCCATATACTATATACAGCAAACATAAGTTCAAACAAAATATATTTTGAATCAAATTCGTTTTCAAACGTAAAAAAATACTAGATTTAGATATTGAGATAATAAATAAAATTAGTTGCAATCAAGAGAGCCTTTTTTATTATAACCAAAAGCAAGGAATTGTGAGTTACTTCACATGGGTTTTTATATTAAAAAAATAGGTAGTCAGTAAATTTATTATAAAGGCAACAAATCTAATTTGATTTATTGTAAAAAAATCCATAAATTCTCATCAAATTTTTAATCATTGGTCACACATAAGTTGAATTTAATTTAAAAAAAAAACTACATTGCAATACTTCGATAACTTATTGAGAAATTACAGAAGAAACGTACAGAAAGAAGAACCGTTTTGGAAACGCAAAAAATATGAGTGAAAAAGGATGTCATAGTCATTTTAAAGGAATAAAATCAATGCAAAAAAAGAAGCGATTTTTTAACATCCATGCGTTACCTGACGGGAACACGTTTTTTACTATAACACAAAAAAGAGTAATAATTTGAAATGTTAATGGTTCTAAATAACACATTTGTTTGATTTATTTAAATGTTAATAAATCCGCAAAAAAAAAGTTTCATTAAAGAACTGATAAATTCATGTAATTTCGATTAGTTGTTGAGAAATTGCGGATAAAAAAATCCCATTTCGGAAAAATTTAAGAATTATGAGTAACGAAGATTTTTTTTTTATAAATAAATAATCCTACCGTGGGTATCCGCAAGCCAAGCGAATTTCCATTGGAAATTTGTAGTTTGTATAATCGTAGCAGTTTAAACTGCACACATTAAACTACAAATTTCTAATGGAAATTCACTTGGCTTGCGGATACCCGTGGTAGGATTATTTAAAATCTTAGCTGACTTATCTGGAGGGGTTAATGACGTCCTAAAGTTATTTTCAATAGGGATCCTCATCTCAACGAGCCTGATTTTTTGGTGAAATTTTCATTTTGATACGTCAATTCGTTCGAGAGCTATCGTGCTCACAAGAAATCCCCAAAAAGTTATTACTATTACTATTGTCATTATTATTAAAATATTGTTTGAATTGCTATGGTAACTCATTTTTTGGATTGCCAAAAACCATAAGAAGCGATACCTCATTTGATTTTTTGTATTTTTTTAAATCTTTGCTGACTCATCTGGAGGGGTTAATGACGACATAAATATCCTATTTTTAGAGGGGATCCTCGTGTCAACGAGCTTGATTTTTCGGTGTAATTTTCATTTTGATACGTCAATTCGTTTAAGAGCTATCGTGCTTACAAGAAATCCCCAATAAATTATTATTATTACTATTGTCATTATTATTAAAAATATTATTCGAATCGCTATGGTAACTCATTTTTTGGATTGAGGAACCCAAAAAACATAAGAAACGATACCTCATTTGATTTTTTGTATTTTTTAAAATCTTTGCTGACTCATTAAGAGGAGTTAATGACGTCATCAATATCCCATTTTCAATAGGGATCATCGTCTCAACGAGCTTGATTTTTCGGTGCAATTTTCATTTTGATACGTCAATTNGAACGGGAAACAGTCTGAGAAAAACCCCGGCGCTGGAGCTTGTTTTTCTCTGACTGTTTCCCGTAGTTAATAATAATTATAATTTGATTTAAATTAAAATATATATATATTCGGGAAATGAAAAATAACAATTTATTATTATTTTATTTATTTTGTTGTTTTTTTTGTCTGGATCGACAGAATGGATCCTGACAGAATTTGAAAAATCAAATATTTTACGAACCTACCGACTTGAACTTACCGACGTAGTTTGTTGAAGTGAAACAAGTCTCACCTTTCAGGGAATCGAAAACATAATAATAATAATAATGGCTTTACTTATTTAATAAAATAATATATTGGTTAAGACATATATTTACTTGAACAAAAAAAAGTCACTCTGGGGCTTGAAAGCCGTCAAGAGAAACCGTATTATTAGGAGAAACCTTAATGAAGGCCGTAAAAGAGTAATAAATCGTGAAACGTAAAATTTAAAGATCAGAGGATTCGAATTTAACGTCTTTTCTGAGGCTCTGGTTTGCCAAAATAAGTACATAAAGGTCATTCTTGGAAAGATTCAAGTTATAATATATAAGTTTGTGGCCCTTAGTTGTTTTGTTTTAATTTTTAATTCTGAAAAGAGAGGAAAGCAAAACATATTGTACTGTGCATAATAAAAGGTACTTCTTTAGATTGTTACTCACCTATGTTGTTTTAGAATGAAAATAACTTTGACTAAATAACTATTAAGAAAAAGTAATGTTTAGCCCAATATATTTTGGGAAAATGGAATATCCCACTTCTGTTTTGATAAGGAGAGTAGCAGTCTAAAGAATAAAATTCCGTACACCTTTTTTAGATTGTTACTCCCCTCTGTTTTTTTTATAAGGGTAGTGTAACAATCTAAAAAAAAGTGCCTAATAAACTTTAGTAAGTAAAATTAGTAACGCTCGATTTTCTAATATCTTAAATTCACTCTAGCTGAATTTGGCCATCAGGCGAAAGCGAAAGTCTAATCGAGGTTAGGTATTTAGGCACCTTTCGTCGATCCTCTAAAAGTGTTAAAGTATGTATTATTCGAAGCATTGATTTCTATAAATTTTACATATATATTATAATATACCGTTTCTGACAAGCACATTAAAAATTTGATATCAGCGAAATCGTGAACAAAGTTTAAAGTGGTATAATTTATATACCTACATATAAAAAAAATATACATACATATATTGCTTACTTATTACCGGTCATGACATATAATGGCCCTAGAATAACACGATTAGACATCGTTATTTTATTGTAAAAAAAAAAAAAAATTGTTTTATTTGTATGCTTCAAATAAAACACCCAAAGTGGTATAATTTATATACCTACATATAAAAAAAATATACATACATATATTGCTTACTTATTACCGGTCATGATATATAATGCCCCTAGAATAACACGATTAGACATCGTTATTTTATTGTAAAAAAAAAAAAAAAAAATTGTTTTATTTGTATGCTTCAAATAAAACACCCAAAATAATATTTTGTAGGCACCTTTTCTTTTTCCAAAGAACATATATGTAATTTTAAGATATCTACATAATGAACCAATACCCATATTATATATATATATATATATATAGTTTGTGGCCCTTAGTT
>KZ651101.1:1080520-1092035 GCA_001010745.2 Gerris buenoi | reverse complement strand
TATATATGTAATGTATATATGTATATATATAAAGTAGCAAGTAGGTTTTTGTCTCTTGCACAACAAAACAACTGTTAACAGTTAGCGTGACCAATTCATTTATATTAGTCGCAAATATACTATATCGAATGTTATTGATAAATTAGTTTAAAGTGAAAGAAATGATAATTTTTTTTCCCCCCACTCTATACAATGTCACGGAATATTAAAAAAAAATAACATGTTATTTAAAAAAAAAATTGAATAAATAAATTAACAATTAAGTTTATTTTTACGTAATTTGAAAGCAGGAAATAAATTTTAAATTTATTCATTTCGAAATAATTTAAGATTAATACAGAGATTTATTTATTTAAAGTGAAATATCCACCATATTTTTATAGAAATTCATTTCTAGAGATTCTCGTTTTCATATTTTTGATTAAGGTTGACAGTAAAATATTTAAAGTTTTGGCCTTAATCCATCTAGAAGAAACTCAGATGTTTCCAAGTAGCGAAACTAATTTTTATAAATCACAGACTCAATTTGTGAGATTTTTAAAGGAGTGGTATAAAGACGTTAGGGTTTCGTCTTTTTCTATTAAAAAATAACCAATCTTATAACACCTAATTTAAAAAAATAAATATATATAGTCACAAAAAAATGACATTAAAATAAATTGAATATAAAATTAACAAACATTTGTAGGGTTTCAGCTTCAAATTATAATAATAATAGATAAAAAGTAATAATAATTATAATACATATATAAAAACTCGTATACTGTAATTTGCAATATGATTGAATTTTGTCTAGTTACTCGATAAATATAACAACCAAAATTTATTTTAAATAGCTTCATAGATTATGTATACATATACCTATATAATAAGACTTGTGGCAGAAGTAAAAAACAAAAAATTAATTTAGGAAAATATATATTATTGAAATTGAACGCAATCTATTCAATTCAAATAAAATTGATTTTTTTAACTTTTAAGTATTACACTGCTGTGCGTGCTGATTGCGGTTCTTCGTATTGAAATTAAATTATATTATAATTGACTGACCTTGATAATAGCATATAAAAAACACCTGTCAATTAGTGTGGCACATAGTTTACTGGCGTCTTATCACATATAACATGAATATAAAATAAAGTAGAATAAGATTTCAAAATAAGAGTTAACTCAAAAGATTTAACCCTCACACGATAGGACGCAATATGCGCAGTATGTTGAATTCGATTATACGCATGCGCGATAGGATAAAATCTGCGCAGAAGGTTGAAATTAAAACATGGGCATTTGCTAAAAAATTGACGAACAGACAGACACAAGACCAGAAATGTTCCCTGATGTCCAATACACATTTGGATGAGGATTTTTTTTTTTTTTTTTTAAATTGAAGAATTTGTTCTTAGAATGATTACAAAGCTTCTGTTACCTTAGGAGGCAAAAATTGTAGGTAGAGATAGAGCTACTTGTATGTCAGATACAACATTAAACAAACAAATATTTGATAAGGAAATATTTGGTTGAGATATAGCATGAATTTTGGAAAAAACAACAACGACCATTTTATCAACGTTTTAACAACGTTTTAAAACACGTGTTTACATAGTTCGAATTAGGACTAGAATGGATTTCGAATTGAATATGAACTTAGAAATGGATATGGCTTATAAGTTTCTTATCAAAATATTCTCAGCCATTTTGAAGTTGTGTATCAGAATGTTGCTTACTTCATCCGGCTCACTATGGACCATCTTATCAATAGCAGGCCCTTCAACCAAAAAGATTGAAGGTACCTGCTTTAGACGAAGCCAGTCGATATAAAAATAAATAAAACCTAATTCCAGTGAAGAATGCTGAAAATCATTTCACCCACCTTATTTTGATTCTATCTGACATTTCTTTTCACTGAAGCCCGGCTTTATATTTTCGCAGATATTGCCTATATATATGTAATAAGAAATATTTTGTGTATTTATTTATAATCCGATGATGTAAAGGAAAAAATAAACCTTTCAAGTCAAATTAACTTTTAGTTCAATCATGCGGTCTTTTTATTGATGATTCGGCGAAAATATCTTTTTTAAAATTGGTTAGGTCGCAAAGAGAAGCACAAATTTTTTATAGTCTACAGAAAAATGGGATTATGTACAGACAGAGAATGAGAGACGCGAATAATATCAAAAAGAAAAAGAGACGAGAGGTAGAGAGGGATTTTTAATCAAAAAAACACTAACATCAAAAGATATAAGCCACGCGCTCTTCAAACAAAAAAAAATACAGCTTAATGCGTTTGGAATGGGTTAATAATTCAGCTGTTCCAACAGCTAGGGATTCTTAAGAAGCACCGAGATGACAACAAAGCCACGCCTCTCTTAATACCTCCGAACTACGTAAAGTAATCATTGCTTTGAAGATTTTTAAGACAATTTCAGTAGGAGAAAGCCAATATGATGGTCATAGCATTAAAAAAACCAAGAGAAAAACCTCAGGAAAATAATGCTTATTTAGAAATCAGTGGCGAGAATAAGAAAGCACGAGACCGTTAAGACGAAGGACATATATCTAATTCATGATCTCTTAGTTCTATCGGAGGAAAAGTTTTGAACAACACTGCAAACTTAACAAAGGGAAAAGGCTCAGTATTTATTAAATGAGTCCCTAGCGAGGCTAAGGCTGAAGCTGACGGTAATATTTCATGAAATATATGAGAGTAAAACGAGCTGGCGTCGAGGTCCCTGGGTGGCAGATGTGTTTAACCTCTAGTATATTAGGATATATCGATCAGACACCACTGTTGCATAATAAAACGTGACGAGTTGAACACGAATTCCCTGTTATTCACATACAAACAGGACTCAACTTTAATTCCACGATTTATTAATGTTCCGAAAACGAATTACAATGTCAAGACAACACGTGCTGATTATTTGATTTATTTTTAGAGTTAACGGGTTTACTTAGTTTACAGGTATTTAGTAAATTTTATAATTCATACCTCATTTTACATAACTACAAAACAACATTAATAAATTTCATCTTAAGCAATACAAACGTTTAATATGTTTGTAGTCACTTGTGAAACATGAGATAAGACATTATCTATTAACAGTACTCATAATATTTACAGATTCAAATTTTTTTAAAATGTTAATTAATGTGGTCACTATCTCTTTAGGCGTCAAAGAGGTATTTTGGAATAAATGGAGAGGATAGGTTTTAGACTAAATGGTTAGGATAGTAAGATATGGAGTCGTGGAAGGATTTGTATCGAGAGGAGGCTAGGAGGCTCTACAAGGAATGGTGAGGTTGGATACATAGAAGGAAGCAGCTCTGCAAGGAAGGATAAGGTTGGATACATAGAAGTAAGCAGCTCTGCAAGGAAGGATGAGGTTGGATACATAGAAGAAAGCAGCTCTGTATGGAAGGATGAGGTTGGATACATAAAAGGAAGCATTTCTGCATGGAAGGATGAGGTTGGATACATAGAAGAAAGCAGCTCTGCATGGAATGATGAGAGGTTGGATACATAGAAGGAAGCATTTCTGCATGGAAGGATGAGGTTTAATACATAGATGCAAGCAGCTCTGCATGGAATGATGAGAGGTTGGATACATAGAAGGAAGCAGCTCTGCAAGGAAGGATGAGGTTTAATACATAGATGCAAGCAGCTCTGCATGGAATGATGAGAGGTTGGANAAAAAATGCCGCAAACCGCATCTCAATACGATGTCTTGAAGCGATGCTATAGAGGTTTATAGTTCCGAACGAACGTACGAACGAACGAACGTACGTACATACATACGTACGCAAAGACATACATGTATATGAAACGGATTTCTATGACACCCCCGGGTTCTTAAGACCTGTCCTTCAAAGAGATCTCGGAATCACGTTTTGGAGGGTATCACCATACTTCCATTTTCATGGAAGTAATTAACCATAAAAATAACTACTCCCCGGCGGGGAATCGAAGCCCGCCTCTCACCGTCCACGATTACAGCTTTTTTCAGGAACTAGATATTTTCTAGGAAAATTTTAAATGGGACTACATCTTAGAATTTTATAATGGGAAATGTTTTCAAGGAATAAGACTATCTTTTATATAATCGAGTAGTGTCCCGACGACGGGCGACGACTCACCTCTAAATGATTTATAATATTAAAAATTGATGATCTATAAGCTGGGATTGAACCAGTGACCTCCAGCACCTAAGACTCGGACACTACCGCTGAGCTATGCCTGTGTAATGANTAACTTTTTACACTAGTTTGTCAGAAACCAATCCCCCCGGTAATTTGAACCATATGATTAAATAGTGCACAATTTAAATTATTTTTAAAATTAAGGGGGATAAATTTATTTTTACCTCAAAGAATGATTTAAAAAGAAAAACCATAAAAATACACTTTTAGTCTCAGGGGCCCCTTAAAACGTGAGAATCCATAAAATATTAAAATCTAAACCCGCCAACACAATATTTTCTGCATCTTTAAGAAAGTAGTAAAAAAGAAAACGTTTAATTCAATACATAAAGTATGCACCGCACCCTAAAACTGACTTCTATTATTCACATTTAACCTTTGGGAAGTTTTCAATATCTAAATTAACCTTGCAATATTAAAAAATATAAAGATATTTAAAGTATATATTATGTGAATTAAATTGTATAAAAAAAAAATAATATTACTATAACTAAATTATAAACTAAAGAATACATTGATAATATATTTAAGCAAATGATGTAATAATTTATTGATAACAGCTGATATCTATAATATAGCTGGAAGGCAGGGTAAACAGATCGATAACCTTTTCATTATCAACTAAAATAACATTGGCTCGAGAAAAAATAATAAAATTATCGACACAGTTTTCTTTACCCTCCTCTTTCACCAGAGTCATTTATTAATGAAGCAAAATCTGCCCGATATAATTATTCGTACTAAATTGTCTCATATACGAGTACATCATAACTTGACCCAGGGTTTTCCATTTAATTAGTTGGTGCGTGTTTTCGTGGTGTTATACTTAATGATTATTGAACATTTTATAAAAAATTAACCATAAAAATAACTATTCCCCGGCGGGGAATCGAAGCCGGCCTCTCACCGTCCACGATTACAGCTTTTTTAAGGAACTAGATATTTTCTGGGAAAATTTTAAATGGACTACATCTTAGAATTTTATAATGGGAAATGTTTTCAAGGAATAATATTATCTTTTATATAATCGAGCAGTGTCCCGACGACGGGCGACGACTCACCTCTAAATGATTTATAACTTTAAAAATTGATGATCTATAAGCTGGGATTGAACCAGTGATCTCCAGCACCTAAGACTCGGACACTACCGCTGAGCTATGCCTGTGTAATGATTCGAAGGGCATAAAACTTTCTATNAGAAAATCAGTTAGTTCAAAACGGTCACCCATTCAAGTACAGTCCATGCCCATTGCTGCTTCCTCTAGTCTAGGATCTCCAACTGCTTCCTCTAGGGTCTCCTTGGAGGATACTTTAGTGGCCTCCAAAGTGAGGAAAAGTTCTGAGGTATTCCGTCCCGATTTTTCAATATATCATATTTTTAAAAAACCCGGGGAAATTAAGATGGGTTTTTTTCATTTTACCGGGGTGGGTTTTTTAATATTCCCCACCCGGGTGCCAACCCTGAACTAAAGTGATCACGTGGTCACTGGTCCTTATGTCTTATTGGTCTATGCCTTGTCTTTCTATCTCCAGAGACGGTTGTAAACAACAAACAAACATTTATGTACATATTTATGAAATCCTTATCAGCTGATATTAGACAAATTTAGAGTTTTTATCGAGATATCGATACTGTTTCACCAAACTGCCGCTTGGAGAGCTAGTATATGGGGGAGCATAATGAACCACTTTTTGAGACCCAGTTTCTATAGCATTGTTCCCTCTACCCCTTCCTTCCTCTGAGATTATATGTACAACAATGTGTTTTTAATTTAACTTATTTTGTTTATTTAATTTAACCCCCTAAATTGTGTGATTTAACACCATTAGATTTCAGTTACAGTCATTTAAAAAAAATCCAGCCAAAAACCCTATTTTTGGAAGAATGTTTCACTTAGTAATTAAACCAATACCAAGTAATGGTTATAATTATTCATTATAAATTGATTTTCTAGTGGAATTCGCGTGATGAAGGATTCCGACGGATAGTCCGACGTTCCGTTCCCTCCCCACCCCACACGTAGGGCGCATGAAGTTCAATACCATGTAATTTGGTATAGTGAATACAAAAACTTAGGCAATATATAAATTCTCACAATCAAATGGCAAAGAAATAAATTATTATGTCGTTTCACAATTTCTAATTTATTTCTGTCGTTTTTTTTTTAAATTTTATACAGCTTAATTATTTCTAACAGGAAACACTAACTTTCTACTAATTATAAACCGCTCGTTGTAGCAAGTTACAAATTAAGTCTGTGATTTATCAAGATTTCGAGTTTCATCTACCTAAAAATATAGAAGCTAGAAATTCAGAATATATTATAATCGACTTAAATCATATTATGAAATCAGAATTCGTAAAAATTCATTTTCATAAGACAGAGATAATATTTAGAGATAACCGGTTCACTAAACTAAGCTTAAATTATTTCTTAGAAATGAATAAATTAGTAATAACTTTTTTCCCTTCTATTTTCAAATGGCAAAAAAATTTATTATAAAGAAAATCTACCCTACATTCAAAAGCATATCTATTCACGATCAATGTATCTTTATATAAAGAAAGAAATGTAATAAATAAATATTTGTTATTTGTTATGATTAAATATAATCGTTTTTACTCAATCCCTAGTTCTGATTGTACCTTAATTATTAGAAATTGTTAATTAAGAATGAATTTATCAATTCAAAATTAGAATAAAAGGAATTATTAATAATATAAATTTTTCAGTAAATATTAATTTTAAATTCATTGTAATAAAAATTAAAAATCGGTTGGAAACAACTCAGACAAACTTTCTCATATATGGCCCAGAGATTTACAATTATAAGTTTTCGAGTTTTCGTAGGTGCATTTAATTATTATTTAATATTTCATCAAACTTTATCATAAAAATGTCTTTTCCTCGGCGGGGAATCGAACTCGGCCTCTATCCGTCCACAGGAACTACATTTTTCCCGGGAAAACGTCTTAAATCGTTTGATTCGTATTTAAATGGACTACATTTTAGATTTTTTTAAATTTGAATAGACGGAACATTTAGAAATAACTCTTTCTTACAGAGTTTTTGGAGGTTATAGCGCTCACAAACTTGGATCTAAAATTCATTTCTCTATTTCGCCTCATGGGTATGATTTTCCTGAACATTTAAGCCAAATTTTGTCAAAATCTGCCCATTAGTTTATGTTCAACGCGTCTGCACAGACAGACGACAGACACATTTTTTTTAAACCACTTTTTCGAACTCTGGGGACCACAAAAATTGGGTTCTCTTTTATTTTTATACCCCCATTAGGGGGTCCCAAACTAAAAAAGGCGCCATGTAGCAACGCTTTATTTTTTTTTTTATTTAAATACATGTTGAAATGGAATTTCTAAAAGAGTGTCAAAAAACATTTAAACATTTAAAATTGCCGCCATTTGTGCAGTAAAATGTCACCCATAAAAAGAAAACAATTTGACAGCTGAGAGTTATGGTTAGTAAAAATGGAGCATTACATACTCAGAGGAAGGAAGGGGTAGAGGGTGCAATGCGATTTCAAAAGTGGTTCATTATGCTGCCCCCATATATTAGAGCTTGCAAGCAAGCTTAATCCGAACTAAAGCAGGGTTGGAAAAAATCCGGGTTTTTTGGAAAAAGCCAAACCCACCTGGGTTTTTTAATAAAAGCCGGGTTTTATAGGGTTTTTTGGGGGTTTTATTGGGTTTTTTAAAAAATAATTAATTTTAACATATAAAAATGTGTAAATGTACCAAATCTTATTAAAATAAAAAATGCCGACTTAGTATTAGGTTTTTTTCTACGNAAAGTAAAGAAAAATTATTCAAATACGTAAGAAAACAAATCTGATGAGATTTGATTGCTTTAGAAGACGATTTTGATTTATCTTATATGATTATATAAGATTGCATTAGGTTATCTAGGAACTATTACATGTTATTAAAAACTTAATTGCCTTTAGATTATTAAGGTTAACAACAACCATTAAAGTACTTTTGTATTTATAAAGAAAACTGTATTTGAAATGAAAATATCACTCATGTCACATATTCTTATCCTAATCAGCTGATATCAGATAAATTTTGAGTTTTTATCGAGATATCGATACTGTTTCACCAAACTGCCGCTTGGAGAGCTAGTATATGGGGGGAGCATAATGAACCACTTTTTGAGACCCAGTTTCTATAGCATTGTTCCCTCTACCTCTTCCTTCCTCTGAGATTACATGTACAACAATGTGTTTTTAATTTAACTTATTTTGTTTATTTAATTTAACCCCCTAAATCGTGTGATTTAACACCATTAGATTTCTTTTTATAGGGTTATTTAAAGTCAAAGGTCTGTCTACAAGCCCACAACCACCCCCTTGCATAACAGGAGGAAATATTCAACCACATTTATGCAAAATGGTCAGGGAAAATATCGACAAGTGTGTATGTGCTATATGGCTTAAAATGTGATTAAATAACATAACATTTCAACAGCTTTTCTTTTTTGTTTTCTATATTTTGTTGTTTTGTTATACATATACTAGCCGTTAAGCCCGTGGCAACGGGCAGAATAAATATGGTTAAAAAAAGAGCTAGTTATAATAAAAATATTTAAATAGATATGTACAGTTTAAATAGTAAACAGTTTAAAGTTTTAGTAAACAGTTTAAAGTTTTATGCTAAACGATTCATTACAGTGGGGTGGCTTAGTGGTAGAGCGTTCGCTTAATGAGCTGGAGTTCACTGGTTAATATCCAGCTTATAGCTCATCAATTTTTAACGTTATAAATCATTTCGATGTGAGTCGCCGCCGCCCGTCGTCAGGACACTACTCGATTATATAAATTATGTTATTTCCCATTTGATTTTTATGACCTGTATTAACCTATGCACTGTTTTCTATATCTGTAGTATACATCAGACTTCCCTTGCCTAACATTACTAAGAAATGGACTTTTCTGTAAATGATTGAATTTATGTATTACTTTATGAGCATACATTAACACTATTATAATTCATACTGACGTCATTGATTTCAAATGTTATAGTACTACTGCATATTTCAGCTTAGACACAATTCCTTTGTATTTGTAAAACTAAACACTGATTTGTTTTTCTGTAAAGAAGTACTTATTTTTATTGACTCAACAGTTTATGTTACAAAAAATAAACTAATTTGGAGAATGTAATTCTTTTCTTTAATTTCCCCCTTTGGTAACTAAACAATTTTGAGCATGTGTATTATTAACAAATTAAATCATGTGCTTGTTAATTAGGAGTTAGGAGTCCTCCTAATTAACAATTTATTGCTGTTACATACTACAGTCTATAAGATTAGAGTTGGCACAATCGAAGGCGGGAAACAACAAAAGTGGAGATAGTTTTGGGGTCACAAAAAGGGAAAATCAGTGTTGCCATGTTATATTTTTTTTTTTGTGGAACAGGGGTAGAGTAGAGCATTATTTTCCTGAAGTTGCATTCAACATGGGGGACCAATAAAATCGTTTCCCTCAAAATTTTCCCGCCTTTTGATTGTGCCAACTCTAATCTTATAGACTGTAAAAATAACAATGTAACAATGTAAAAGTATGTGACAATGGAAAGTATGTAACAATGTAAAAGTAACAAACTGTTTATGCATTGTTGTTACATACTAAAAGAAACCACCTCTAACTTTCAGGGAGGGCTCCTAATTAACAAGAAAAACAATCTACTCCCCAATGTTGAATTTCTTAAATGTCAAAAATTGTTTATCTTTATGAAAATTGAAATTTTAGGCTCAGAAATGCGTAAACACGTTTTTTTAAGAAATTATTTTTTTCTCTTTCAAATCCTTTGATTTGAAATAGAAACTGGTTTGTGTCAAAGCATCTACTGAAAGAACCAAAATTTAGTTGTGTTCATCGTGATTCAGATGACTCCTAGCACATACTAGAAGTACCTTCAACATGATATCAAAATACTTCAGTGAATGTACTGAAATAACACACTCACATAGGACACGACAAGCTCAAATTAAAGTAATTTGGGGTGGGCTACTGAGCATATGAGTGCCGCAGAGGCAAGAAGAAATTAAATTTAAAATAAACCGAGGAACTATTCAAAACACAGATATTCAATAGTCACTCTTATCTATTACCAAAAGAATATCTTCATTTTTAAAAAAATAAATAATAAATTTTATTGACAATATAATTTGTTACATTGTCAAACAATTTGATTACTTCCAAGTCAAATTCTATTAAAAAAATTAAATCCTAGTATTCGTTTTGCTTTTTTTCAAAATATTTGTTTGTCTTTAAATAAATCGTATACGATCGTAAAAAATTGCAGTTATGAATTCTGTGAGAAAGATGAAATCGAAATTCGTAAGTTGTTTCGTCCTAAGTCTAGCACTGCTTCCACTAGTGAGTAGGTGTCAGGACTTAGAATCCCTCGAAGATTTACCGGTAACAGAAGGTTTGATAGAAGAGTTGAAACTCGACGATGAAGATTCTTTTTCTACAGGAAAAATTAAACTCGACGATGACGATACTTTTTCTACAGGGAAAATTAAACTCGACGATGACGATACTTTTTCTACAGGGAAAATTAAACTCGACGATAAAGATTCTTTTACTACAGGGAAAATTAATCTCGACGATGAAGAGTTTTTTACTACATATAAAATTAATCTCGACGATGAAGATCCTTTTACTACATGGAGAAGTAAACTCGACGATGATGAAGATTTTTTTACTACATATAAAATTAATCTCGACGATGAAGAAGATTCGTTTACTACATGGAAAATTACAGAGCGGTTAAAAGATTATACTAATAGAGCAGATTCTGATGCAGCTTTTTTAAGTGAGCTTGACAGTGTTTCAGATCAGATCATCAAAGGAGACTATGAAAAGAATGTTTATGGTGACAGTGAAAGACTTTCAGATCAGTTAAAAGATCGTACTCATGTGAAATATATAAGTGACAGTGACAGTGGTACAGATCAGAGCGAATATGAATTAAAAGATACCTCTAGTGTAAGTCCCGATGATTACAGGTAAGATCATATAACATTTATTATTTTTTTATGTTCTAATTGGGGCACTTCTTTTATTTAGATTGTTACTCCACTTATAAAAAAGACAGAGGGGAGTAACAAATTAAGAAGTTGCACGAAATGTTCTTCTCTAGACTGTTATTCCCCTAATAAAAATAAAAGGGTGATATTCATTTGTCCCAAAGTACATTGGACAAAACATCCCTTTGTCTTAATAGTTATTTAGTCAAATTAATTTTTATTCCAAAAAAAAAAAAAAAAAAAAAAAAACTTTCTTC
>KZ651101.1:1050353-1064415 GCA_001010745.2 Gerris buenoi | reverse complement strand
CTATAACTATTAGATAAATAAGTGAATTTAAACTTATATATCCACACTCAAGATGTATTTTTCTACATTGTTTGAATTATATAAACTAACATTTTTTGGATGGCTGGGCTTTCATTACCCTTAATATAACAAAAAGCCATTTTGAATTCGCTTTTTAGGTGTTTTCCCATGGTCGGATTTTGTCTGATTTTGGATATGTTATAAAGCAAGGTTAGTTTAGTTGAAAACCACTTCAATCGCTCGTGAAACAATTTTGCGCAGGTTGAAGGGTATTTTTTCTTAGTTTTCCTAGACTAATATTGCTTTGATTTTTTACATGAATTAAAGTATCAATTTAGCAAAATTTAAAAAGCGCAGATGGTTAAAACTAATCCGGGGCTATCTGCGAGCTACTTTCACCAGACCATCCAAATTTCATAAAAATCAGGCGAGTACTTATATAGATATAGGTGTAAATAAATTTGAGTTTCTGCACATTTGAAAAAAAAGAAGAAAAAAACAACAAATGGGTGTGATAATGAGCTAATTATGATGAGTCATTCAAACTTCATTAACGGATTTCTGTGATCGCACAGCTTCAGTTACCTTCGGTAAGCTGGGATGCACAAGTTTCTGTCGTCTAGCCTTGATATTCAATAAGATTATAACATATTGTAACATTTAAAATACAATAATCTAGCCGTGAAAATGACGTTAAGCCGTGACATTTATCCCGTACTTGAAAATAAATATATTTAATATTTATTCATCAAAGTTAAAATCCCCTTCGTTTCCAATTAATTTCAAATGGGCTATTTTGTTAACTTCGAAAAATTAAAATAGAGAAATCTAAAACAAAGTTGACCTTTATAGGTGATATATAAATGTATGTTTGAGCGCATCTGGAAGAGAAACGAATTGAGCAGAAGACTTAAACTTACATGAGACCAGCAATGGGCTAATTATGAACAACCATAAAAAAAATGTCATTAAAATCGGACGAATAGTTTTTAAGATATGTTTGCAAAAATTGATCGACAGACCTACGTTGAAAGAGAAGTTTGAAACTGTCTTGGGAGTTTTGAAATCGAGTCAAAAAAATTCGTTCTGAACGACGAACATTTACGATATAGCTTACGCCAGCTTTGTCAAGCTTAGATGCAATTATATGGACAAACAAAATTTTAGACCCAAACTGTATTATGTAGTCAGAGCTAAATGTTGTCGCAAAGATGCTTTGCCTCATCAACATAAAACATTAACCTGATGACACAAAACATTATATGCTTTTCTTTTCATTAACGACAAAGTAATTAACGAAATAATTTTAATTTTCACTTCTAACGATAAACTTGCATGAGAGACCTTCATCATCTTTGTTATCTCTATTTACATTATTTAAAAGAGCATGGCAAATGTTAAATTAATTAAGTATCCTTAATGGCATTAATTACTCATCTGTATTGAAGAAGTAAACAAATTATCTTATTAATTATTTAAAAATATGTATTATCATTAAGATTAGGTTTTTCTACAGAGAGAGTCAATTAATTTAATACAGAAATACAAATTAAATTAATTTATTGTTTACAACAAGGTTATTTTATATTTTAGAATAACTAAGATATCGGACTTACCAATATTGAAGTGGAACAAATTTAATCAATTTCTACAAGTTTTGGAGGGGAGCATGTCTGTGATTTAAGCTACAAATGAAATAAGCTAAGCATACAATATACAAGGGGAGTATGCATAGTTAATGAAGCAACTTAAACAACTGTTAAATCTTATTTTAATTATTTATATACGTCGTTCAAAGAACACCTTTTACTTCACTAAAGATGCTCTTAACACTGGATGCGTTACCTGTCGGTACCGCGGTCACTTCCACAAGATGATATATGATTTGACCTGTTAATTCCTTAATTTAGTTATTTAGTTTAATTAAAGGGCGTGTTAGCGAGATGCTGTCAAATAAAACACAGTGTTTATGCTAAAGCCTCGTCCAGACTGCCGAACCGAGCAGAGGAACCGAGCCGAGCATTGGTCTCTGCGCATGCCCAGTCTGAGATGCGCAGGCGCACTTTAGACTGGGCATGCGCAGAGACCAATGCTCGGCTTGTTTCGGAAGTTTATTTGATAGCGTCTTGAACAGATAGCCAACTTGTAACCTTTTAAATTTTATGATTTGTTCCAACCAAGTTGGGACCCATCCGCGGGATCTTCACGGTCTGGCACAGTGGATAGAGCAGTTCCAACTTCCAACACGGTTTGGGGGGACTTTTGTCTTTCAAACCGTCCTCAAAACTGTTCTAACCTACCTGTTACCTGTTCAATGCATGGATCGTTTATCGTACGATCCAAGCGATCCTCAACCATAAGCAAGAACCGCTTTGTACGACATGCGCAATAATGCCTATCGTTATACATATCAACAAACTTGCCTATCTGTTCGAAAGAATCACAAACCCGTTCCAAACTGATCAAGATTCGATAACAGTCCAAGCTAAGCGCATGTGGTTATCAGTCCTAAACTATTCCATGGGGTGATGTAAAGGACGGTACCAAGAGGGGGGTTAGAACAAACCTTATATTGTAACCGTTTAGGAAAGTTCGCTTTTCATGATATAAATAGAGTAAAAAACTATTTTCTTTCTTAAAGTAAAAAAACCAAATGAACCAAATCAATGTCAGCCGCAAATGCCTGCGTTATAGTAGAACAAATTAAGTTCAATCTCCTTCCTCGTCCAAAATGTAACACACTAAATGTTCCCACTACCTCAACAATTTATCTGATACAATAGTATCCATTCGTCAGACAATGGAGTGAAAACAATAGAATGGAACGAACAATGAATAATTATCAAAATCTCTTATTTTTTTTCAATAGATTGAGGTTGTCATTGTCACAAACCCCAAAGAACTTCCAATTCGTATTCAGTCGTAAATTAATATAAGTAAAATCATTATTATTCTCTGAGTTATTGGGAAAAATACTATTTTATTTTGTTGTTTTTTTCTAAAAATGTTTAATTACTCTTTAACTTTAATAAGAAGTGTTATTTTTTAATTTTTTAAATAAAATAAAATAAATATTCTTAATAAAGCTTTATGCAACTAGTCTAATATGAGTGACAAATAGCGTACTCATTGGACGAATTACCACATTAGATTCGAATCTATTTAATTTCGATTCCCAGTGAGGTCACACTTATTTTTATTCAATATTAAATGTGGAAAGATTGTTTAAATTAATATCGGATAATCTTTGGGCTACTTCCAACAAACTATCAAAATTTCTTTAAAATCGGATTAGAACTTTTTATGATTATATACATATACTTGTTTAGTATAAAAACAAGTCTCTCCACACGCAGAAGGAAGCAATGGGCGAAAAGAGTTTTGAAATTATTATGGGACTGACAGTAGGCTCATTATGACCTAAGATCTAAATTTAATTAAAATCAGACTAATAACTCGATAATCTGTGGGCCTGTTCCAACAAACTAATCAAGACCGAATTAGATATTTTTAAGATAATATAGTAGGTTATAAAAACAAGTTTAAGCAATAACAAAAGGATGCAATGGGCGCAAAGATTTGGAATTATTATGGGACTGACGATGGGCTAATTATGACCTACCATCAATAGATCAATAGTTTTCAAGATATAGTGGTTCGCAAAAACGCTGAGGGACAGACGCACAGAGAGAGGAGACCAAAATAAAATGTTTCCTAATGTCTAAAACGAATTTCGGGGCAGAACATTTTGAAGTTAGAGACCAAAGAATTAGTTTGTTCTTTCATTACCTTCGCTAATCTAGGAATCAAGATATAAGGTTAGTATAAAATATTAATATGTTAATTACATTCATTATACGTATGTTTTAAATGATTTTCTAAATTTTCAGATAGATATAATACTAGTTCGCGACAACCATCAAAGGCAAAAAATATGATATCTTAGTGAATATAAGTGAAATAGCAAAACTATTTTGTAATTTATGATAAAAATAAAAACCAAATAGCATATATTTGTGGAGGAGACTAACGATAAAGTGGCTAGATCCAGTATTAAAAATATGAGCTATTATGGCATATTTTTACAAAAAGCTGATCAATTTAGCACTTTGCGTTACTTGTTGTTTTATTCCCTACGGGTAATTTGCACAAAATAACAGTAGAAAAAAGTAATTTTGTACGTGAGATAATAACACATACCATCGATAAGTTCACTAATATAGAACGTGCCTCACATCTCGAATGAGAAACTAACCGGATGTACAGATCATAAATCTTTAGGTTTTCCGTTGAAAATCTGCGTTACAAAAGATTATAAGCCCGACGTTTCACTGCTATCTCTAAAAGCTTCTTCAAGAGTGGTAAGTATTGTGCAACTCGAAAACACAACTAGATGGAAAACTCTTACTTTTTAACTTATATTTTTGTGGCTTTAGGTTAACATCACGATACTTAACACTCTCTTAAAGATGCTTCCAGTAGTGGAAGCCAATAGTCGGACTTCAAATATTTTGTGATACTGACTTCACTAGAAAATCAAATAACCTATGACGAAACAAGCCTTTGAACGATCCTCAACTTTGATTATTTCCATTGTGTGATAGCTCATTATCATAAAAAAAAAAAAATATAAAAGAAATGTAGTTCAATGACCAAACAACGTCTTCAAAATTAAAGGCAATTAAACAATTTGACCGGTTTCGTCTATTCTAATTCAGCTTTCTTCAGATAATCTATTGGTTAAGAAGTTAAAATATCGAATCTAAAATTTTGTACGAAAATGAGGTTAAGTCGCAGGGGTATCCAACTCCAGTATTCTAGAGGTGTAAGAGCACTAGCGCTCCACGGGAAGATGGTGGTTAAAATTGTAAACTACTTATGATCTTTTGACATTTATACTATATTGTAAATAAACAATAAAAAAATAACAGCCTTGGTGGCCGAATGGAATGCGCGATCGCCTAAAATGCGATAGTTCCCGGGTTCGATTCCAGGAAATTTACCATATAGTTTATTAATTTATTTCTTTGAATTAAAAAGCTCGAAATCTTTTGAATGGTGTAAAAGATTTAGTTACAATATTAACCGCACCTTCCCGTGGAGCGCTAGTAGTTTAACACAGGTAGATAAAGAGGGGAGTTGGAAATCTTTCCGTTTAAGGATTCTATGATCGCTGTTAAGTCTTATTATATTAGAGTTTCGGAGATTAGTTTCAGCTATTTTTGATGATCCCAAAACTATACCGGATGAATTCCACCCTAAATACTAGAAATTAAAAAAATATTGCGCATATACAGTTTTAATAAAATAACAGTAACAGTATATTTACAAAGCTAAAGTGAACTATCTGAAAAATTGCCCTTTAAATTCCTGCAGTTTATTTATTATGACATTTATCTTCAAAGTCCTGCCGTTTTTAAATATAAAATTTCCTTTCAATTATAATGACTAACACAGCTGTAGAGATATTAATATAGTTTAATTTTTTAAAATCACCAAGGATTTGTCCAAAAGACGAAGTCCCATTTCTTATCCTAAGACATAAAATGTCACGTATTAATATTTGCCTAATCCTATTTCATAACCAAAATATCATATAATATATGTACACACATATATATATAGCTATTGAATGTCTATTATATAATATATCATAACAGAAAAAGCAAATTGATCTCATTTCACAATTAAATTAAATTTTGAGCGGATGTCAAATAATATGTTTGATATATAATAATCTAACTATAAAAAAAACTTTTATCTATTTAAATAACCTTCTTTTACAATTAACTAAAGTATTATTATTAAATATCACCAGCGCACAACTGTAAAAATATATTTTATAATATGTACTTGATTAATGAATCATTTTCTAATAAATAAATAAATAGATAACTTTGATTAATTATATTAAATTTAGCTTTGAAATGTCGATCTAAAAATAAGAAAACATTAAATAAATTAATGATACAAAATTACGACCTGTCTATTATGTCATGAAATGTATTTTATACAATCATCAAAAGAAACCGACAGTAGGAAATGATCCAACCTTAAAAGGAATTAAATAAATGATCCTTATAAGAGGTCAAATACGTAGTGCTAGTATAAGATTATAAGGGGGAAAAAATAGTACGATTGCCTTCAGGTGAAGTTTAAGATACATATAATAAGCAGAGATACCAACAATCATTTTGAGATAAAAAATACAGTGATAAGATCTTAAGTAGGGATTTTAATATATAAAACTAATGTTGGAACATATTTTGGTCTGTTTTAAAACCAAAATTTGCATTTAATTTTTAAATGATATATATAATTCAGTCTTTCTTTAGATTTTAACAATTTGATAAGATCGACAAATACGTTTCGTGAATTTTTTTTTTATTGAAATAGAAACTAGAAAAATATAATAGTTTGTATTTTCACTTCCTTATTTTAAAAGAAAACATTAAGGATAGGATCAAATTTTTGAATTGAGGAGTTTCAAATTGAACTAGAACTATAGATCTATAAATAGAAAATAACTAGAGAATTAGTTATTAAGACACTTTTTTTTATCAATTATTATTCGATTATGAAATTATCAGCTGATTATAATTTTAAACTGGTTTAATAAACAGTGTTGCCACTAAATATTTATACTTTTTAAAGGATAAAATGAGAAATAATTTAGCATGATTTATTAACCATGTGATTTTTTATGCCCTAAACACTACTTGGCTAAATAAATAATAGCTGTAAATAATGGCTAATGTTCTAAAAAATGGGATTGGTAAAAAAAAGCTAAAACTTATCAATAACTTTTATATTTTTATTTTTTAAGGCCCTGACAATATCACCATTATATAAGCCATTTAAAAACAAACAAATAAAAAAGGATGCAAATTTATCGATTCATTTTTAAGGGTAGAGCAGATGCCACTTCTTTGGAATAAAATAACCATAGATTGTTGTTATTTTCGCATTGGCATCTAGGACAATTCGTTAAAGTTTTTATACATTTTAAAGTAAATTATATTTTAAAGTATGTTTTAAAGTAAGTTACATTTTAAAGAAAGACTACTTTTTTGTGTTCAGCAAGTAGAAAATAGCTCTCCTGTGATTACTAGAATGTAACTTACAACAATTAACTTCTAAGGTTCAAAAATGGTTCCTGAAACAATTTTAATTTGAAACTCATAGAGAAACTCAAGTTTAAAAATAGATAATAAAAATCAAAAATATGTACCTATTTAATCTTACTTCGAAAAAAGATAAAGTATATGTACCCGCATACATCGATTTATACAAATGTAAATGTATTATGCACATCGATAATGAATATTATTTTCTTTTCTCTCCTGGTCCTAGTACTGTCATTATGACTAAATGAAGTATACGTTTCTGGAACAGGATGTTTAGGTTATTACTATCGCACCTGCGCATTGAAAGATTTCCGCTGGTTTTGCTTAATAGCTTCGTTTGCTCGAGAGACGTTTATTTTAACTACTTAAGGTGCAATCAACATGTCAACACTAAATGTTTACTGTTAAACTAAGACGCCCGTAACCCGCTTTTTTTGCAAACCTATAAATCACAATTATGTTTTCTGAAGTTGAAAATTCCAAAGAGACAGTAAGTTTATTATGGTAAAACGAAATAAAATGGTTGTGCGTGAATTCTCACACAAAAAGGGTTTCGTTAGTTGTGTGAACATGATATTAGTTAGGATAAGGAAGGGGGGGGGGCAAGCAAAATGTTGATGTTTTATGACAAAATGCAACAATTTCTACAATTGCTATATTTTTTTGTAATCTACTCTTTAATATCTTTCATTTAATACCCCACTCCAAATTACAAAAAAAAATTACACGTAACATGAATTATCCGCCATTTTGAATTTGAAGAGCTGATAATTTTGAGTTGGCTATATTTTTCTTGTGTAAGCGTAAAAACTTCAGGTTTTTACAAAGTTTCATTATCTCTTTTGATTCAAAAGTTATTGGAACCGTATACAAAGTTACTGACAGGCAGACACAGGAGAAAGAAAATGTAAGTGTTTCTTTTTTTTGGTTTTACTGCAACGAAACCCTAAAAATGGTTTTCAGGTCTGTATTGATAAATTTTAATAATAAATAATTCATCATTACGTTTAAAAAGAAAAAAAAATGTTGTTTTAAAAAGAAAGAGATCTATAGTCGAACCAAATTCTTAAAGTTAACCTCGAAAATAAAATAAAATGGAATGGGCATTGAACTTAAACTTTAACGATCTTTTAAGAGTCTGGTTTAGATGTGACATGTTATTTCCAGGTGATTTCTAATTGGCATGCGATACTAAAAAGGTTCAAGAATCGACAGCTAAGACTATAAAACAGTTTCGTACCATTGTTATAGGTGTATTTCTCCTTTAAAAATCACCTATCGTAGCCTAAGACATGCCATTAATAATTGATGAAGATTTATTTACATGACAAGCATCCCATTACATGCTACAGAATAAATTCCCATACTAAATCAAATAGCAATAAAAACAAAATATTATATGTACTTAATTCAGAAAGGAAACAATAGCAATTATTGTAATAAACGTCATTCTGTGATTATATAATAAATTAACTTGTCTAACAATAATCGAGTCTCATCACGATTAAAAATAATCTCATGTCAATCAGCTATTTCCTCTGCTAAATTTAAAATATTATTTATGAACCTTCTTCTTAGTTCGAGGCAGTCAAGTATGATAAGGGTTGACAAAGGAATCTCTAGGGTAATCTAACCTAAATCAGAATGTACGTAAACCTAAGCTGTCAGAATGTACGTCTATACGTATATCTCTTTCCTGTCAAGTGACCTGGAAGTTTCCACCATGTTGGTCAGGTCAACATCCTTCCAAACTATTTGTTCAAATAACTACTTTTGGTATGTTTTAGCTCGGGGAGACGAAAGAAATTTCCGTCATGTAAAAAACGACATGAAAAATGTGACGCTTATTGAATATTGTGTCAGGATGTTGAGGATTTAACAGGATGTTGATAGATTTTTTATTTATAGTACAATATTTTGACAATAGGCAGGCTGAAGTTTCAATAAACAGCATACAAACTGTGACGCTCTTAAAGATTTCACCAGGAAGTTAGAATATAATAGGAGGTAGATAAGTTTTCACTTGTATTCATTGTAGTACCATATTTCACCGATAGAAGTTCTAAATTCGATATAAAACGATATCAGAGCTCATAGCGGACCAATTTGAATGAATCGAATATTCCGCAATCTCTAATCGAATATGCCACAATACTCAAATCAAATATGCCACAATCTCTAATCGCGAAGGACTTCCACCGTCATAGTAAAGTGGAAGTATCATTTAAATAATTTTAATCAATCTTTCTCCACAATACTTACTTCTTAGTCGAGTAAAGTTAAAAATAATTCGTATTATCGTATTTATGTTAAATATATAATGTAAAGGTTCCCTTTCCATGAACAGCTATGTGCCTAATGTACCCAGGACATGCCTATATGTACCTATGTAGCTATGTACCTGGAACACCTTTCCCAACAACACAACTCCAAGGATAGAGAATTTTTTTCCGTGATAAGCACTACTTGTGAAGCCACACGTTATTAACCTGCTACTGTATCAGTGTCATNGCTATGTACCTGGAACACCTTTCCCAACAACACAACTCCAAGGATAGAGGATTTTTTTCCATGATAAGCACTACTTGTGAAGCCACACGTTATTAACCTGCTACTGTATCAGTGTCATTAGCTATAGTTGCTTTCTTGATAAGGAAAGGGGGTTCCCAAATATAACAAATCTACAGACTTTTTCTAAGGTGCATGTGGACATCGATTTACATAATAACTATGCACTCAAGAGATTTTTAATCAAAGTTGAAAATGTTCAAAGAAGATGGAACCCTATCTTACAAATGAAGAGGTTTTTTTTGGAGAGTGTTCTTCTAAAGAGCATCGAACGAGAAGAGCTCTTCAACTCCTAAAAAAAAGAAGTTATCAAGATGATAACTTTCATACACTTGGATTTATTCCTTTCAAATTAAAAAAGGACAATCTAATTTGTACATAAAGGATATATGAAAGGTTTTAGCTATCAAACTATAAACTAAGCTTTTTAATATTTAGTAATAACTATTTAATTCTGAGTTAAGTACTTTAAATATAATAACTATGATAAGATAATAATAAAATAATAAATATGATAAGAAGCATCAAACCACAATATATTGTAATTTTAAAATTCTTCTTCCTTCTTGTATATTATTGTTTAGAGTTTAGACTATGACTGTTACAGTTAACAGATATAGTCTGTTGCTCTAAAGAGCAAAAAACCATCAAAAAGAGTCATAATTTTCACGAGAAAACCGCAAAACATCCCAAGAGATATACAAAGAAAATTAGATGTCATCTCTAAGGGAACATTAAATGGCAAAACAAAAGAAAATCGAATGTAGATGTGACTCTAAGAAATAAATCCTTAACTTTAGATTACCAAGAGCTATAAAAAAATCTCATCTGAATGGAGTCTAAAACTTTGCCTTGTTATTGGTCACAGTCTCTCACCGTGACAAAACTATCTCAAGGGTATCAAACTCTTCTAAACTAAAGATGAATTACTTCACACCTCTGCCTTCATAACAAATAAAACAATAAAATATACAAACATAGGGAAAGAGTATGATGCCATATTGATTAACAAGTTAATAAAAATAATTTTTTTCTGCAAAGAAACCCAAAAAATCAAGATTTTAGGGAAGTAATAGTAAATAAAATTCTTGAAAAAAGCTAATGTTTAATTCAGACCATAATTTTATTTATTTAACAATTTAATTCAATGTATACATAAAAAAAGTCTGAATTAAGTAGAACTAAATTGGGGTGTTTATATATGACAAGGTAATAATTAAATTGCTAAGTTCAATTGAATTAAGTTATCTCTTAATGTTTATTTAGTCTTTACCTTCTCTTAAGTAACACAATGTAAGATACTTTTTATTTGGTTTGTCTTCACATAAAAAAAGTTCTTGAGAGAACAGGGTACACATTTAAAAACACATTTTTGCCACTAGAGGGCACTGGAGAGGTTGGATCTAAAAAATTTAAAAACTTCTATCAGCATCATCAAATAAACACAATAGAGAAAATAAATTTAAAAAAAAATACATGTGGTGTCCCGGGACACCCAGTAGGAACGAAGTTCTTTACACTTTTCATGAAATATAAAACTAATTATAAAATCACACTGCTAAGTACATATACGTTACTAACTACTTATACATGGCTGAGTTAGAAAAGAGACAAAATTAAAAGTAACTAACTGTTTGTACCTTGGCGAGAAAAGGCAAAGTTAAAAGAAAAGTCTTATTTGTATCAATAAAGCAAGCATCTTACAATAAATATGTATTGAATATAAGAAACGATGTAGTTAAAGAATATGATTTAAGAATGTTACATTGAAATAAGTGACATTTGACATATATAACAAAACAAGTCAAGTAACAGGCTTCCTTAATAACACTTTTTCCCGTCTTAACATTTTTGAACCTTAAGTTTACGCGAGCGTTGCGCGTGAACGCTTGGGCGGATAACATTGTCCAACGAACTTAATCTGGGCATTGGTAAAATGAACATGTCTACGAAATTTCAACTAACTCGGTAAACTTTTACTCAAGTTATTGTCAATGGTAGATTGCGTGACGGTTATTTTTTGACGGTGATTTTGGTCGTTTTTTTTCGGATTCACTCCCGGGATCCAGAACGTGCCATAAGGAACTTCGTTCCAAAAATTGAAAAAACCTATATCAAATTATTTATTGAAATCGGTTTTGAAGATTTTGATTCAAAAATTCTAAAATGTAGTCCATTCCATTAAAATACGTATCATCCTGGGTACAATCTAGTTATTTGTAAACATTTTAAAGTGTGAGAGTTAAGGTTCAGTTCCTTGTCAATCAAAAACTATTTATACGATACATTTTAATTAAATATTCAATAGTAATTTTTGTAATGTAATCATGAAAATTTGATTTTTATGGATTTACACGTTTTGAGGTCCCCTGCGTCCAAAAAAGTGGTTTCTAAAATATGTCTATCTTTAAGACTGTAGCCTGTGCAGATGCGTGGAGGCTAAAAATTTTGCATACAGGTGTAGAAAAATCATATTCCGGGGCAAATCTAGAAATAAATTTTAGAGCACTGACCCTAAAAACTCTGACAAAAAGTAAAACAATTATTTCTCGAAAGCGATTTCAAAATTTTTGATTAAAAATTCTAAAATGTTAACCATTTAAATATCTGTTTTTGTGGTGTTTCCCCAAAGAAAAATCTAGTTTCCGACATATTGATAAAAATAAATCTGATTTGGATGAAAATCGATTACAAAACATGTTTACAATCACCTGTTTAAGCACTTTTTAAATACGTTTTACGCTATAAATAAATAGTTTGATTTATCGGACCAATTGTTTTTGTGATGTCGTGTACCCTTCAACTATATTTCACCATATCGATCATGTAACTTAAAATTGTTGAAATATTAGTCCATTATTATAATTAATTTAAACCCAAAATTAAATAATGATAATGGGTTTGTAAAAGACTGTATTGAGTTGATGGAAGCAGCTGTCAGTTTATATCAAGCTTGTCTGACACAATCATGATATGTTTCAAGCAAATTATGCTAATGGACTTTATTTCATTATGCTATGTATATTTTAATGCTATATTTTTCTCTCCTCGTGTCTCTTTTCTGTATAATTGATGTTTAGATTAATTAAACGACTACAATGTCGTGTTATGAACATTGTAACCTTTTGCTGTTTAGTCTATTTTTTTCTATATATATATAGTATTTTCTCTTTTCTTTATTAATTCACTTGTTTGTTTTTTTTTTCTTTTTTCTTCCTGACTATGTATGACTTCCTTACTATATTATTAATTTGATTAAAAAGGTTGTAAATTAAATATGAACAAAATAAGTTCTTGTTACATATTTAAAAACAAATCTCTAGTGATATAATTTTTTTTAGTGTTATACTGATGTATTGCGAGAGTTCAATGTGTATTTAAAAATTTCGATTTACTTATTTTAAAGTTTACGTTCAATATAGACGCGAATTTCCTAACGTACTCCAAGAAATTAAATCAAGTTTATGGGTTGAAATGTGTAGATCAATCAAATTCTTCAAAATGAGTTTGCTATTACATACTACATTACTCTATCTTTTATCTGCATACATTAATTTTTATGTATCTTAAAATTAAATCTATCTTGAAACAGAATAAGGATAGAGATGTTTTACATGCTCTCAAAATAGCTGTACAATATTGATAGTTTAGAGTTTTCTTAGGCCAACCTCAAAACCCATACGCCGCGACTTATGTGTTAGTCTGTCCGTCGCACTTTGGTTCATATCTTCGATCCATTTAAGCTAGAGAGTTAAAATGTTAAACAATGGGCAACTCTTTGACCCAAATATATAAAAAAAATTAGAGAAGCTAAATATTTATTAAGCGCATGCGCATATTTAGTGCGATATTAATTTCAAATGATATATTATAAATTTTAATTTATATCACATTTTTAAAAATTTTAATGATGGATTGTAACTACAAATACATATTATTTAGCTATGCTTATCCGTTACCACATATTTAGATGTAGCCACAGATTTAATTACATACAGTAATATTAAACTTGAGAAAAGGTCCATGCTTTGCAGCAATGCAGCAAAATTTGTTATGCTTTATCGTTTGAACGATTATATACGTACAAGAAGCAAAAAAAAATTTGTTTATCATTGCAAAACTCCTTAGAAGCTTTATTTTCTACTAAAAAATACGTTACACGTGTTATGCTACAATCAAGGGACACTGATATTATTCAAATATACCTAGATAACTTATTGTGAAAAATATTTTGTTCAATTTAAGATAATTTTTGTGATGACCTTTGTAACCAAATCAAATGAACAATTTCATGAAGTCATACACGTTAATAACTTATTTACGTTAATAAGTATTTTGTCGTCTTAACAGTCCAGTTATAAATTATT